>ML815310.1:90598-102236 GCA_009831015.1 Picea engelmannii
ACAAAAAACACTAAATTTAATAAAAAAAAAAAAAACTAACAAAAAAAGCACTAAATTTAATATGATGAGTTGGATAGTTTACATAAATGATCGAATTTGTCAACTAAAAAACAATTATAAAGATTTTAGAATATTATAAAAAATAATATTTTATACTTAATATAAAAAATATTAAAATTATAATTTTTTTTTAAATTTTTAATTTCATAAATTTTCTATGTTATACGAGTTTTAGAAGCAATAATATATATTAAAAAAATCTAAAAAATATTTTAGATTACAATGATACTTTAGATTACAATGTATAGAGATATTGATGCATTTTAAATCTTATTTAAATAAAATTGAAGTTGAATCTAGGACAATGTTTCTCCTATTGCAACAACTACAATATTAAAATTACTAATTTAATTCATGATAATAATTATATGAATATATTTAACACAATAATGAAACTTTTAATATCCATAAATATTTCATTAGAAAATGAGAAACAAAATTGGAAATACATATATACAATTTTAACATCTTTTAAAATTAAACTTTACAAATATAAACTTTAAACATCTTTGTAAATTTGAAGCATTATTCTTTTTTTATTGAAAAAAACAAAATCGTACTACTCTTCTAATATGAAAATACAATAAAAGTCAATGATATGGTTGGTTGATATCAACTACAGAGTGGATGACAGGGTATTGATTTATTCGACTTTCATGTTTAGTTTGGGCTTGAAGGAAAACATAAATGCATTAAAAGTTTTTCATATCCACAACTATAAAGTGAGTATTACTAAGTTTTTTTACTTTACTAATTTTTGAAATAATATTTACCTGTAGTTTAATCTTAGTTTTATAGTGATATTTTGAATAAATATAATGAAAATATCTGTAAGAAATTATGTATTTGTAATAAAGGAACAAATATATTTACATTTTAATTTAATATAATTCTAATTTAAAGCTTTCTTTTAGGACATTGGTTCCCAAGTTCTCATTTCTTTGATGTTGAAGCTCTCAAAAAGCTCCCAAGTTCCCAAAAGAGTTCCTGGACGTTCCCAACTAGTTCCCAAGCTCCTGGACCTTCGAGAGCTTGGGAACTAGCTATTGGAAATGCCGAGACCTTCTAGAGCTTGGGAACTAGATGTTGGAAATGCTAAAGAAATTCTATATTGTAAATAAAAAATATTCAATCAAGAAAAAACTTATTAATCAGTGAATAAAAATAAGCGTTGGCTTTGTTCAGAATCCATTTTTGAATGCAGAAATGAATTCAACATGCTGAAAAACTTATAGGGCAATAGTATTTTACAGAAAGCAGTAGGCTAAAGATTCTACGAAATGAAGATTTTTTCGGGGGATATTGACCCGAAATCCGAAATTGTTGGACTCGTAGATTTAAGTGATTATTTTTGTAGAATCTGAGTGCCCTGGGAGTTTTTCAGCATGTTGAATCCATTTCTGCATTCATAAATGAATTCTGAACAACAAAAAATAGTGATTCGTGAAAATTTATATCGTCGGATTCAGGGGAAAAAAGTCAGTTCGTAGAACTAGCCAACATAAATAATCACTTAAATCTAGGAATCCAACAATTTCTCACCGGATTTAGACCAAATATCCCAAAAAATATCTTCGTTTCATAGAATCTTTAACCTAAGACAATAAAAATATACAATTATACAATCACAAAAAACCTGTTAAAATGTAGGATCTATGATTTCGTTGAATTGTAGGATTTATGAATCACCTCGTAGAAGCTAATCTACGAGACTATGACAGAGCCTTTCCCCCCTCTGAAAAGGAGATGCGTCAGGCTATGCTGTTTATGAGTCGTCAGCGGTCCGTTTGAGCAGGGATGGATTTTGACGAGCAAATTGCCCGTCAAATACGGTCAAAATTTTCCTGCAACCATCAACTATCAAGCTTAAAACCGGCAGAACAGGCAATGTAATAGTCTAAACTGTCAAATTTGATGGGCTTTTTCAGTTTGAAATTCTAACCCTGCGTTTGAGTGTTGATTCCCTGAATTTTGCCATGTGCAGTCACTTCCGATTCATTGTCAATTTCCAAGTGTGTACCATGACTTATAAATGTCATTTATACCACGTGTGGACGATTACTACGCATCACAATGTTATTGAAGTCCTCTCCTCCTTGTGACTGACTAAATGACTCGACAACAACATAACTTTTTACATGTATAAATTTTAACCCAATTTTTACGTCTACCATATTAAGAAAGATGTAGCAAAGCTGAACTCATCCTCACCCTAAATAATTTAGGTTGGAGATTAAAATATAGTATGTTAAGGTGGGTGGTATATCACTGTTGAATCTATTTAGATGTATAATGTTGTGGTGGGTGGTATATACACATTTAAATTATCACATCAACAAAAAATATTTTTTCTAAATAAAATATATTAAAATTATAATAAATCTTATTTTAAATATACATAAAAATATAATTATATTAAAAATATTTTATAATGTTATAAAAAAATAAATATATTATTAACCGAGATAAATTTAAATTAAAAAAAATGACAAATTTAAATTAAAAAAATTATATTGTACATTCTATTTTAAACTAATTAAATAACGTGAAAAAATTATCTCTTTTAAAATGTATTTAGTTTTTCTAACAATATCAATAAAAATAAGTGAACTAATTAATTTGAACAAGTTCTCTCACACTAACTCTAAGATCTCTTCGTGGTGTTCTTTCAACATAGAATTTAGTCCATTTTTTAATATGGTCCATGCTCTATAAACATAATGAGAAGTTGTTTTATTTTGTTGTACTTCAACCTCTCAACTACCCTTCCATCTCAATTTCACAAACTAATTGGGTTCAACATAGTATTTGGTCATTTCTGGAATATCGTCCATGCTTTGTAAACATAGTGGAAAGGAATGGATTCAACAACATAGTATTTATTGAATATGGTTCACACATTTTGGGTTATTAACATTATTTTAGGTTATAAACATAATGGAAGGATTGGAATTAGCTTCAATGGATTCAACAACAAAGAATTTTGTTGATTCTTTAATATGGTCCATATATCTTGGACTATAAACATGATGGGAAGGATTGAAATTATTTTGAATGGTGTTTGAGGAACATCATGAATGGAAGTAGTTGAGGATTAAGAAGATTACCCTTCAAAGTTATGGCTTTGTTTATGCTCCCATTTCGAATATTGTAATATGAATTAGTTAATTTGTTAGAGGTGAGTATTAAAAGATGAATTAGATAATTTTTCAAAGGTTTCATGGGACTGATCACAATCTACACTAGCTTAACAAACTCTATGATGTTTTTAATCTTCTCTATCGATGACAGGATAAGCATTAAGGGGATTTGGCCAAGTTGAGTAACCATTATGTAGTGGGAGTATAAAGTATGGAAAAGGCTAAGGAAACCCTGATTGAAGCAATGAAGTATGCACCGAGAAGGACACATAACCAGGATGAGAAGCCAAAAAGTTGAGCACAACAATTCCAACCAAAACTTCAAGGAGATTCCAACTGAAGATTTTTATCTTTAATGGATGATACAATAAGAAGGGGAAATAAGATGGTATGGACTTGTCATAAACCCTATTGTTTTAGCAAAAAAAAAATTGGAAAGCAATAAAACAACCACCACTGACATTAAATCGAAGGAACCAATAACAAGATATCATAACAGAGTTTATTGTGCCACATTGCAAGGTCAAGTGGAAAGCGAAAGATTTGTTAAGGTCGCCACTGCTCTAGTGGGAAGAAGCCAACGCATTGGTTCCATCCCTCCACATAAAATGATCAGAGAGAATCACCCACCTCCAACAACCTTGAATGCAGAATCTCTCTAAGTGAATCCAAAATTGTGAGTATATAGCAATATAAAATTATAAATAGAAAGGAATGTCTCAATATTCATACACATTCAAACTGTTATGTCTAGACTAGAGGAGGAGGGATTTGAACAATGATCAAATGGAAATATAAAACTTTAGACACAATCACAAAATCAAACATTCTTATGAACACCCATATATGAGAGGACACAATCTATGTATCCATATGAATTATGAGCATTGCATCTTATATTCAAATTTTGAGCATACTTCAATCATGCTTAAACATGAGAGTCATGTTTATTATGTATCTCATTAGAAAAGAAGAAATTGCAGTAGATCTTGAGGCCTTTGATGAAGGGTGATAATTCTATCAAAGTATTATAAAAGCAAGGAAGAGATACTACGTGTGTTCTAGGTCTCTATGAACATAACAATCTAGCATGACTGCATCCATTGCTTATTATTTAGGTTAAGATGTTTATGATTTGGAGTTTCCCAAGATCCATAGAAACATGAAACTAAAGGAAATTACTCATCAAGACCACCAAGTATGTTATTTTTATTGAGGATATTGATTTTTCACTTTGTCTCTCAAACCATATGAAAATGCATGAAGGAGTGGGAAGTTAGAGCATAATCCCTAATGCATAAGTTTGATGATAATAAAAATTATGTTACCTTCTCCCTAGGTTCTTAAAAATCCAACCTAGCTTCAAAAATATTGTTCCAAGCATTAATGCTATAAATGATACATCTCCTTAATCTTGGGATGAGGCGGGGGAAAGAGAGCTATGGTGCATTCTCAAAATATTTGCAAAGTATTATCACATTGATGTCAATGTTGCTAGAAACAAGAAGAAGAAAGTGAAAGAGTGTGATAGGTAAAGATGCATGGAATCGGGAAAAGGTGAATGATCGTTTTGGAGAACAAATGAGTGAGTATTTGATGATGCTATAAATTGAATGAACAAAATCATGATTTCCATTTTTGCAATCCCAATTTTAGGTTTTGTGATGTTGATAATGTTCATTTTTTGCAAGTTCGTATATAAACCTAATCAAGAGATTAAGATAATACAAGTCAAACAAATTCACCAAGCTTTATAGAGTTTTTAATCTCAAACATAATCATTAAATAGTTTTATATGAAACAAAGAAAAACTGTGCATTATCTTTATGATGAGCTTTACCAAACTTGTACAAGATTGGTGGATTGTTGAAATATTTACATTCAATTATTAGTTATGTGTTTTGTTCCCATTATCTATTGTATTAGTAGGGATGTCATGAGTTACATACTAAATGGTTGAGAGGCCCCACCAATGCGCTAAAATAATTATCATATTAGATACCAAATCTATAACCAGGTCATGAATTTTAACATGCAAATACAAAGCATTATAAATGCAATAAAATAAATATAAATCTACATGTTCAATACTATTAGTGAGATAGAATATGTGAACATGGAAAAAAAAAAGATGACATGATTTCCCTGTGTTGTCTCAATGTCTATTGTTTTCTCTTCCAAATTGGCATTCAACAACTCATGTAATGAACCTTACTAATAAGCTCCCAATGTCATTACAATTTACATCCATAACCTATAACTAATTGTTTTGGTTTTTTATAGAGCCAAGAGTGGAGGACAAGATAACAAAGGAAATAGCATTATGGAAAGTGTCGAAGGAAAATATAACAAAGAAAGTGGCACTATGGTGAGTGTGAGATTAAAAAACGTGACATAAACAAAATGCAATGTCATTACCCATATTGACAAGAATTGACAATGCTCATAACACATGAATTCAAGTGGGGATTCACAAAGACGAGGTGTCTAAGCTTGTTTGGGAAGCTTACATTAAGTGACACAAAAAACAGTGCATACACCAATATGGTGGTAGAATATTTATCTAGGTGTGAGCTATGTGATGGATTTAATATTATGGAAGAGTACATTGTATTTGGGAATATATAAGAGCCAACTAGAATAGAAATTAATTTAGCCTTTAGATGCCAAAGGCAAGCATTACGTGATGAACCAATACTCATTAACCAACCCAATATTGGAAGTAAGGACACTGATGAGTTATTGAAAATCCTACCCTTATTTTGACTTGTTATGATATTTGTTATCCTTCATATTATCTAGGTGGATATCGGTGGCCACCCACCTATTCCAACTGGATCAAAATAGTTTGTTGGCAACTTACTATTTTTAGGAGTTTTTTTTCGGTTCCTAAACTTCCAGGGCCTAAACGATGATTTTTCATGATCGGGAATCTCAATGATAACTGAAGGCTTTGATTAAGTCCCCAAAATGAATCTCCTCGTTGATACCTTTCCGACGAGCTATCTTGCACTCCAAACGAAGATCGTATTCCAAAGTTACGCCCCCGAGAAGTTGAGACACCAAACTACCCAAAACAGGGTCCACAAAACTATTGGCTTTTCATATTCCGAGGTTAGAGTTTTGGATTTTATTTATGTTAAAAAGGAATTTGGAGCCTCATTGTAACAATCATTTTCTTGCGAATGTGAGTAGCTATCACATCTCTTCTCAGAGATAAGGCATCACCATTCTAGTGAGTCTTACACTCTGTATTTCTACAGTTTTGTACATTTTGCTCATTAATAGAAATTGTGTATTACTGTATATAATCTGGATTGGTGGTATCAAAGCAAGCTTCTCTTGGTCGTTTTTCAGTGCATGTTCCTGACGAGGTCCGAGTATAGCAAGTTGGGTCTCGCGCTTGTCTCTCTTGAGGACAATCACTCTCACATGCCCAAGAAACCCTTCACGGTGGAAGAAAATAAAAATGATGGAGCAGAAGATTCTATCAATATGTTGCTTGAGCAAGTTCTCACACAACAGAGAGATGAAATGATGTAGAATTTTTCCCACATCCTTCAACACTTGCCGATAACAACACACCTGTCTTCATCAAGCGACCACTTTGGAAGAACCTCTCCTTTCAAGGTGCAAGCCAATTTTGATATTCCCATATTTGAAGGTCAAATAGATGCATATGCCATAGACAAATGGTTAAATATGCTAGAAGGTTATTTCTTTGTTCACAATTTTTCCGACAGGGAAAAAATCACCTTCACACTCCTTAAGGTTCCCCCCCATGTCAAACATTGGTGGGAAACTTACTGGGAGAAAAGTTCCACAGAGGAGTCTGGAATATATGGGGTCGGGCCCACTTGGGATTTTTTTATGGATGCGGTCAAGGAACAATATTACCCTATTGGTAACTATGACGACCAATACATGAGATGGACCACACTGTGGCAAGAGAGGCGCCAAACAGTGTCGAAGTTCACAAATAATTTCCATACCTTGCGCACCAAGTTGGGTATCAAAGGCTCTGAGTGACATCTAGTTCTGAAATACCAAAGGGCTCTGCATAGGTACATCCAAACTGAAATGGATTTCCTGGACATCTCATCACTGGGAGCTACCTATCGATATGCTGTCAAAATCAAGAAGAAATTTAGGCACCAGAACAAACAAGAGTTCGGGTCTGCAAATCTCCAACAACCAAAGTATGATAAAGACGACCCTAAAAAACAGCTTCCCGAAAAACAGTCCAAGCCACAAGAAAAAAAGGTTCACGGGAAGACGAAGAAGGACACTGGAAAGTGGTGTGATTTCCACAAAATCCCCAGACACAAAACTGATGAATGTCGCTCGAAAACATCATTGGTGGCTAAGATCAAAGAAAAGGAGTCGAACACCGATTCAGAATCTAATTCAAAAAATAATGGGAGAAGACAGATCATCAATGTAGACCCCACTGCCACTGTCGCGACCACAACAATTCAACTAGAAGAACCAACAAATCCTGAAGAGGGGGATCACCTCTTTCATTCACTGATGTGGGTGAAGGGGACCCCGTTGCATTTCATTGTTGATAGCGAAAGCCAGAAGAACCTCATCTCAGCAATGATCGTCAAACATTTGGGATTGTCGACAACACCACACCCACAACCATACAACATCGGGTAGCTTCGTCAAGGACGAGATCTCTGTGTCAGCCAACAGTTTCTATTGTCATACGACATACAACCCTTCAAGGATGAGGTATTGTGTGATGGTTCCCTGCTGGATATTTGTGATGTTCTTTTGGGCCAACCATATATGTGGAAGCACCATGTTATTTATGAGTCTTGACCCCGTAGTGTCATTGTTACTCTGGTGGGTCGTCTCTACAGGATACCAGAGGTATTTCCAACCACTATTCCACCTAAATAGTGTCGTAAACTAGTATCTCATACTACAAAATTCAGCTTATTCACAATCTATTCAAAAGGTGAACAGAAGGACACTGCAACCACTACAACCTCAGTCCAAGTACCTTCTATCCAACAAAAGCACGTAGAAAAGATTGAAGCAAAGAGAAAATATTCCTTTTTCACACAATCATCTCATCGGGTTCTCAACAACCTCCCACAAACCAACCAACGCAACTTCTCTAGCAAGGAAAGCAACTCACCAAGGTTCAGATTCAACAAGTGCTTTCCCCTCTCCCCCGGGAACTCAACGCAGTGGAGACCATTGCTTCCTAATAAGGGAGGATTGATCCAGGTGGATATTGGTGGCCACCCACCTATTCCAACTGGATCAAAACAGTTTGTTGGCA
Source organism: Picea engelmannii (assembly GCA_009831015.1). Lineage (NCBI taxonomy): Eukaryota > Viridiplantae > Streptophyta > Pinopsida > Pinales > Pinaceae > Picea > Picea engelmannii. The sequence continues at coordinate 99,095 of ML815310.1, forward strand.
ACTTACTATTTTTAGCAGCTTTTCAGTTCCTAAACTTTCGGGGCCATTTTGAGGGCCTAAACGACACTTTTTCATGATCATGAACCTCCATGATAGCCAAAAAAATTTATTGAGCCCCCAAAATGAAGCTCCTCGTTGATACCTTTCCAACGAACTATCATGCACCCCAAACAAAGATCGTATGCCAAAGTTACGCCCCCGAGAAGTTGATATACCAAACTACCCAAAACAAGGTCCACAAAATTGTTGGCTTTTCATCTTCTGGGTTAGGGTTTTGGATTTTCTTTATGTTGAAAAGGCCTTTGGAGTCTCATTGTAACAATCATCTTCTTGTGAATGTGAGTAGTCGTCACATCTCTTCTCATAGATAAGCTACCACCATTCTAACGAGTCTTTCACTATGTTTTTCTACAGTTTTGTACATTTCGCTCATTAATAGAAATTGTGTATTACTGTATATATGTGCCTCTTGTTATATATGTGATATATCTCTATTATATTATTGGCTCTCTTGCAATATCTTTGTATATTTTTGTGTTATATCTCCACTCTCATTTCGTGCTGAAAATAATCTGGGTCATCATAAATGACAAGTGATTTAAAAAATTTACATTTTTTTAAGGATGTTTTTTGAATTACCCTTATATGGACGAATTTGAACCCCTTGGAAGGGCTAGAAGGGGTTCAATTTTGATCAATGAACTCGAATACCACTATAACCAAATGTTCTACTTGCCAATACTTGCACACTTACTCATGATTAGGGTGAGAAGGCAAGTCTGGTCATTGAAGCATGGACCATCATGGCATGGATGAAAGCACTGAAAAGAGACTCGAATAATATTAGATGGACACCTATTATAAGACCAAATTATCACTATGAAGAACAATTAAGACATAGTTATGGCTATGACACACTTGTCCCATTATTAGAGTAGATCCATCCTCCATTTGTTGCAATGAAGGGAGGAATTGAGAGAATGAGTAAAGGAGGCATTGAAACATTAATGCATAACACTCTCTCATGCATCACCTCACATCCATATAAATTATGGTAGAATTGCTCAATTTAAGACTCTATAGTTGTTGCAAATTAATGCATCTCCTATCTACGAAAATGCGTGCCATTAAAAAAGCATTAGATTTGCATATTATTGTTATTGAATGAAAGTATAAACAAACTTATTTGTAATGCTTTGTAATATGAAAGATCCTCAAATCCCTAGTGTGTCGGAGCTGCTCCAACCTCCTTAGGTTGGAAAGATATTTTCTAGAACATCAGAAGGAGACGTTTAGGATGTAAGAGTTGTCATATCACAGTGTTTCAGGGTGGAGCATGTCGTATTATCATTAAAGATTGTAAGTGGATAAGTATTTCATTCAGTCACATTTAGGTTTTCCTTTAACTTTAAGTTAGATCAACTTTAATATTAGCTAAAGCATCTCTAACAATATTGGATGACCTTATGATGTGATTGTATTGAAAAAAAGAAAGTATAGAATCCATTTTTTGATGACTTGAATAGAAGACAATAAACCTTAATGCATGGAGACTATCCAATCCCTCTTTTAATAATATTTAAAAAGTTGCTTTGTATCAGTGAATATCGAATTTACATGTTATGTTCTATAACAAATAGAGTTAATATTGAAAAGGTTAAAATCGAATTTACATGTTATGTAGGTAATATTGAAAGGTTAAGGTTTTAACCTGTTATGTAATGTAACAATTAGAGGTAATATTGAAAGGTTAAGATTTCAACAGGATTATTTGTAGATATTTAAGATAATTCCATATATTCATGTATAATGTGGATTTACTTTTGATATTTATTAAAATTAAATTTTATAAAAATAAACTATTTATTAAGATAAATAAATAGTTTAAAATTCAGTTTAAATTTATTTTGAGGAAAAGAATTCATGGGATGTTTTAGAATTTCAATTTGTAAGAATTTTTTTTATTTTTTTAATATTTTTTGAGATTTTACATTTTTGAAAGCATATCAATATTTATTAAACATTTTTTTCTAAATAAAAACAATTAATTTATCCTTTTCTTAAAATATCATAATTCATTTTTAATCAAATCATTTAAATCACAAATTTAAAATATCAACCCCACAATCTTGCTCCAATCCACGAAAAGAAAAATTCCTAATAACATTTTAGGAAAATCTTCAATATCTTATTCCCCTCGTCCCTATATGAACCCATTACCAAAGGTATTGAGCATAAAGACAAAAGAAAAAATATTTATAGTTTTTTACTTATGCATAGGCAATAAACATTGAGATGGACTTTGAAACTTGTGCTTGCATATATTTACTCATTATCAAAGGTAGTGAGCATAAAGACAAAAGATAAAATATAAAATATTTGTAGCTTTTATTGAGATGGACTTGGAAACTTGTGCTTGCATATTGAAAACTTTAGTGAAAATATTTATTTCACATTTTGTTTTGAGCATAAATAAAAAAGGAAAAATATAAAATATTTGTAGTTTTTATTGAGATGGACTTGGAAACTTGTACTTGCATTTTGAAAATTTTAGTGGAAATATTATTTCACATTTTGTCTTTGTATTTTTATATTTGTATGGTATGCAAAGCACAATTTTATAGTTATGAAAATCCTTTTATTACTTTAGTATTGTTTTCTTGGATTTCTTTTATTAGAATTTATTATTTTTACAATTAATTTTATTTTATTAGAATTTATTAATTTTACAATTAATTTTATTTAAATAGAAATAAAAATATTTATATATTAATCACATATGGTTTTTATTTTCAAAATCCCTATTACACATATCTATTTTTATTTTCAAAACCCTTATTAGACATATCTCTTCCATTTAGGTATCTTCTATCCAAATCATGCTCCTCCTCAAAGTAAAACTCTTAGCTAAAGAAATAATACAAGTGCCTAGAGAGGGAAAATAATTATATAACTCATCCCCCAAAAAATTGTTGATTTATCTCCAATTTTATTTCCATGTTTGACTTACATCATTGATTTGTCCTCAATTAATATTCATAAGAGTTTGAGTTTTGGGTTTTTTAAAGTCATATTCATAAGAGTTTGAGTTTTGAGTTTTTTAAAGTCATATTCATAAGAGTTTGAGTTTTGAGTTTTTTAA
>ML815311.1:11437-31868 GCA_009831015.1 Picea engelmannii
TTTTTTTAATATTTAATATTTTTGTAATGTTTTTCCTTTTTGCAAATAAAAGATTATTGATTTAGTTTTGTTTATTTTATTTTTTATTTATTTATTTTTATTTTTATTTTTTTTAATGAGTTTTTTTTTTGTATATAATTTTTTTTTGTGTTTTGTTTTATTGTTCCCAAAACAAAACAAAAAAACTATCAACAAAACAAAAGAAATTAAATCCTTCTTGGGACATTAAAACAAGAGAAACCATCATAAAAGTTTTGACAAAAGATCTATTTCCCGCTAACTCTCTTGGGATAGACTATGGATGATTACCTGAAATATTTGGGATTGCAACCACTTGTCTTACTCACGGGAATGGCTCAACGAGGAAACTCTGAATTAGATATCATTCTCATACTCTCATCTTTGTGTATGCAACATGGAATAAGGTACTAGCCCAGCTACCGATCACAGAGAGAATTTAGAGACCTCCAACACTCATAAGAAACTTAGATCTCTCTGAGATGAAACAACAACAATCGGTTGACTTCAAATATGAGAAAAGATGCAACTGAGTTTTCCATCCGCCCGTAGTCTTCCCTCCTAGAAAATCGTGCATCTCTTCTTCCGTAATACATATCCTCTATTGTACCCATCAACCCGTAATACATATCCAGAGTTCAAACCAATTATTAGGTCATGTCTATCATCATTATTATTACCAGAGAGTGCAATCATATCCTTTGCAGATAGTCCCCGCGCTTAGAATAGTGAGATGAGGTTGCTCAGACTGGAAGTGGGAGGTGGAATGTTATTGTTTGCACCGCTTTTGCTCGTTGTTTTCAAGTCTTGCCTCCAATATCATCATCCACGAAGGCCCACCCAATTCAACAACAGAATTAAGAGCAACGATGGCCAGAATGCCTACACAGGAAATGACTCTGCGACATTGATTTTTATGGTATCAGTCACATTAAAACCCTTAGCCGATTTGGCATTGGGATTAGTTGTCATCGTCCTCAACTTGAAATATGTCATAAAAACAAGTAGGATGCTCCATTAAAGCTCATGTATGGTGAAATATGGAGATCCAATTGTTCCTGCGTTGACACACTTTGCAACAAATAGTGAAATCAAACAATATACCATGAAATCAAAATAACAGGTACATGAAATGAAAATATACACTAACAATTTACAATGAGCTTACCAAGCTGGATCGATGGCCCTTGTCGATGCCAACATGGAAACTTTTAGATCAGAAGATGCTAACTTCCAAAAGACACAAGATCACCGAATTCAAACTTGCATTAATCTTCAACAAGTAGGCTTACAAAAAGAGTATTTTCATGAATCAAATCTACATCATAACAATTCTCTCCAAGAACCAATCTTACATCATAATAATTCTCCCCCCTCATGAAGAGAGGGCACTCTCTTTTATACATGAGAGCTTTGAAAATAAGATAAGCATCTCATAATTACAGATCCATTTTTCTCTCAACCAATTTCCCATTATTATTTTTTTTTAAGTAAAAAGCGTAGGTCCTATTATATTACCATTGCAAAATTACATAGTTCTGTTAAGTTGCCAGTTGTCCCTCTTGTAGAGTAAATCGAGACAGCTGGCCGAGCCATGCTACTTTTCAAACTCATAGTTCCAGGCTGCCATCCTACTCAAAGGAAACCAGGATGCATGGCCACCTTTATACCAAGTCTTGTCGTTACTATGCTAATAATAATAGTAATACAAGCTAACTGTGCTATATCACTGGTATGCAACAAAAGAAAAGAGTTTCTAACTGTGAGCATCTAAAAAACCTATTAGACGATGTCCTTGTCCTCGTCTCCATTCTTTCCTCGCTTGACTGGAATTGCGTAGACCTGCGCGTAGGTAGGGCATTGGCGTCTTGGGGATGCACTGGAGTAGGCCGCGTAGATCATATCGAAGCGTTGATTTATGTGGATGGCCCTGAATATCTGGTCGTCCACCATGCTGCGAATGTCGAAGATTAATTCAAGGTGCTTCAGATGAAGGAATGGTGGCTGGTCAGCCACATCCTTTCATTCCTTTGCATTGCCACCTGGGGACTCTATCTGCCTATTTCACTGCTTGACCACCTCCGGAGGTTCGTTGGTCGTGAATTCCTCTATGTTTTCTTCCATTCTTTTTGAAAATTCTTCCTCCACGATGCATGATGTGAACTCTTCAACTGGAGCATCCCTGGGACTATGCACTGTGCATGGAACAAGGGTTGCTACATCCTTCCCGAAATAGGCAGGGAGATTCTAATTGTCCAGGACCGTGAATAGGAGGCTCTGGTTGTATCTCTAGATGGATTTTCCCGGTGCAATCTCCTCAACATATGCCATGGGAGGTGTTCCCAATCTCCTGTACTTCCTTGTTTTCCTTCTACTGGTGAGAGACAAAGCTTTTTCAAAGTTCTTCTGTTGCTTCCGCCGTGAATCAGCTGCGTACCATGCCGCGCCTCTGCGAGGTCGTCCCCTTGCTCATGGCATGCTCAGAAGCCAAGCTCTATCCCTTCTCTTCGAAGGTTCAACCTTCAGCTCTGCAAACCTCAAATGAATTACGAATCCGCTAAGGCGGTGAATAAGGTCGAAGGTGATAGCTATGGCCATTAAGGCTGAGGTCTTAATGCAATGTTCTCCTGTACTGCTCGCTCGAGCGAGGAGCCTCATCGTTTGACGTCCTCTGCCTGGGTGTGCTCCCATTCATTTATGGCGAGGAGATGGGAGCCAGTGGCCACCATTTATGGCCCCTCTCGACACTGTTCCGTGTGTCCTTCCCCCTCCACGTGGCACCCCATCTGGGGGTTGGAGATCCTTATTTTCTAGAACTTGACACTGCCCTGAGATGTCTGATACTTTAGAGCTGTGTGTTGCCCAGTAAATATGTTCAGACTCCTTTGTTACTCCATTTTCTAGACAATTCGCTACCCTGTTGGCCTCTCTTTTCACATGAGAAGGTATGATGCTAAGGTTGTCTTTGAGGAGATTCTTAAATTCCTCAAGAAGCCCTGAGAGTCTCCAACTAGGTGAGATTTCTTACGCATCCTCCCCGTGGAGGATTTTGGTGATTAGCTGGATGACAATTTGCGAATCCCCTTCCATGATGAGCTGGTGGCTATGTCGAGCAGTTGCTACTTGGAGACCTTGTAGTAGGCCCATTAGCTCTGCTGAATTATTTTTTGTTTCCCCCAAATACCCCGCTACCAGGACGAGGATTTCTCCTCTGGATTTTCTGAGTGCTGCTCCAAAGCTAGCCGGTCCCGGGTTTCCTTTGGAAGCCCCATCGAAGTTAATTTTTATGAATTCTACAGGAGGAGGAGTCCAAGTGGTTGGGATTATTTTTTGATGCTTAGGTGTTTTGATCGTCAGTTTATTGATCAAACTGGGCTACCAACTTTGGAGAATGCATTGTTCTTCTGGGCTACAGTTTAGGTCCTCTAATTTCCAATGTTTCCTTTTGACTGTTTCCTTGATAAGTGTGATGATTTTTTCCCAGGTTGAGTCCGGTGTGGAGTCTTTGGAGTGGAAGATTCTTTTGTTTCGTTCCTTCTAGATCTGCCAAAGAATAAAACCAGGGAGGAGTTTCCATATGTGATTCAGTAAAGGATTGTTGAAGGTGGTCGAGTCCCAATTTTCAATCGTGTCTCTGATGTTGCTTCTGTTTTGATTGGATCGGCGCATTAGTTGGGCTCCTTGGTCCCAGACTGTCTAGCTGTAGTTAAAACTATTGAAAAGATGCTCTTTGGTTTCCTCTTGTTGTTGGCATAAGGCGCATATTGAGGGCCCAATAAAGCCTCTTTTTCTGAGGTTGTCCCAGGTGAGGACTTTGTTGTGCGTAATCAACCAGAGGAAGGTGGACACCTTAGGCCAGAGTACGAAGTTCCAAACCTTGTTCCATATGTTTTCCTTTTCCTAGTTTTTCTAATTTCCTTGTAGGTAGTAGGATTCTTTGACTGAGAAGTTACCAGTAGTGGAGTGCCCCCATATGAGTATATCTGGGCCTTCTCTGCGGGGAATTTTTTGGTGGCTTGCATAGTGTTTCCAAGCTTGCAGGTCAAGGTTCTTCGGGACCCCTAATGCATGGTTGGAGGTCTTCCAGTGCCACCACTATAGTCTTTGCTCTTCGAATTTCCATAGATCCTTCACTCTTTGGGAAATGCCTTGGTTTAGAGCGTGTTTAAGGGGCATCAACTCTTCCAATTCATTTAGAGGTTTGAGTTGCTGCCAGAAGTCTTGCCAGAACATGGAACTTTCGCCATTTCTCACTTCCCAAAAGGCATGATCTTGAATCAGGTCTCTGTTTTGCCATGCTATGTTCCAAATGTTAGATCCTTGTATTCTGGTATTGTGTCTAATGAGTTGGTCGACCTGCATGGAGGGAGCGTATTTCTACCTCCAGATTTGCACCCATAGTGTATTTGGTGCTTTTAGCCATCTCCACCACATTTTTGCTCCCATTACTTGATTGAGCTTACCCGAGTCTTGGAGTCCCAGAACTCCCATACTTTTTGGTGTGCAGATCTTGTCCCATCCTACTAGTGCCCACTTCTTGTTAGGCTGAAGGCCTTGCTAGAGAAAGTTTCACTGGAGGTTCCTTATAGCTCTGATGATTTACTTGGGAGCGGCTAGGGCAGTGAAAAGGTAGGTAGGAAGGGTCTGAAGGACCGACTTGAGTAGGACCAGTCTGGCCGCAATGTTTAGCGTTCAGAAGGTCCAATTATTCAGCCTGTTGGAGATGGAAAGGAGGAGGTTGTCCCAGGATATGGATTTTGTTGCCGCTCCTGTTAGAGGAATTCCTAGGTAGTTGGATGGAAGGGAGCTCTTGGGTATTCCCAGGGGTTTGGAGATATGAAGTTGGACCGCAATCGAAGTATTAAAGAAGAAGAGTTTGGATTTGTCTAGATTGAGCGTCATGCCTGACGCTTCTGTGAAATACGAAAGGATGGAGTTAAGATTATTCGCCTCTCTTGCCATTGGGGATTTAATGAGTAGGGTGTCATCGACAGATTGGCTGTGTGAGGCTGATGGTTGAATGTTGTGTAAGGGAAATCCTTTGAGAGATCCTTCTTGGACCGTTGTCTTGATGGAACATGCCAAGCCTTACACCATGAGCACGAACATAAAGGGCGATAAGGGGCCCCCTTGTCTGATGCCTCTAGATGGTGAGAAGGGTCAGGAAGGGAATCCGTTGAAGAGGATGGAAAAGAAGGCCGAGGAGGTGAGGTTTAAGATCCAACTCACCCAATGCTGATCAAAGCCAAAAGAATTTAAAATGACTCGGAGGTATTGCCAAATGGCTCTATCGAATTCTTTTGAAAGATCAAGTTTTATTAACATACCTGGAGTTTTTGTCGACTTGAGAGAATGGATGACCTCATGAGCTAGAATAACGTTGTCCATGATTTGTCTTCCCTCTACATATCCTGCCTATTCTTTAGATATGACAAAGGGCAGAATTGGCTTGAGGCGGTTTGCAACCACCTTTGTGATGATTTTATAAATTACATTGCAAAGAGCGATGGGCCTGAACTGCTTGGGATTTGTTACCCATTCTTCTTTTGGAATTAGGGTGAGAAAGGTGGCATTGAGGGTTGGGAGGACTTGGCCTGAAGTCCTTGATTCCTCCACTACCTCCCAAACCTCTTTCCTTACTATGTCCCAGCAGTGATGGAAGAAGTCAGTGGTGAATCCGTTCGGTCCTGGGGCTTTTCCTGGGGGCATATCTTTTGTTGCTTGGTCCACTTCCTCTTGCATGATATGCCTCATTAAGGCTACGTTCTGTTCAGGTGTGACCATTGAGGGTATGTGACTGGTTACTCTATTGATGGTTGCTTCCCTATCTACCCTGGTTTCTGTTAAGAGGTCCTGGTAGTACCTATTGAGCTCTGCCTCTATTTGAGTATGTTCTCTGATCGGGTTACCCTGTTCATCCTCCAGATGAGTGATTATGTTGATGTGCCGACGGTGTACCATGGTCCTGTGGAAGAATTTCTTGTTCTTTTACATAGGATTTCCTCTTGCTTTTTCCTCTCTTCTAGTTGCGCTTGTAGTTTCTCTTCCTCTTTCATTAGTTCAGCAATTCGAATCCTCGAGATGAAAGTTTTTTGTATCTCCATTAATTTGTTCTCTATTTCCTACATGCTTTGGAATATGTTTCCAAAGGTGTTGTTATTCTAGTGCTTTAGCAATTGCTTGAAGTTTTTGAGCCGTTGCTGGAATTTGTACATGCTTGTACCATGATCTATTTTCGCCTGAGCCCACCATGTTTTCACAATCTGATGGAAGTCTGGGTGTGTGAGCCAGAATTTTTCAAACTGAAAGGGTTTGTATTTGGGTATGGCCTCTATTTCTAGGTGTAAGGATATTGGCCAGTGGTCCGAGCCATCTTTAGGGAGAATGAGACTTTCCATACAAATGTCCTTTTCAATGAGTTCTTCAGCTACAAGGAAGCGGTCCAGATGACAAGCAACATGTTGGTTTCCTGATCTGCGGTTGGACCAGGTAAAAGTACCATTGCTATTTTCTATATCTACTAGCTTTAGATGATCGATGAGGGTTTTGAAATTACCACTGTATTGTTCCAACCTTTTTCTCCCACCTGTTTTTTCCTCCAGTGACATGATCATGTTGAAGTCGCCCCCCATGATCTAGTTAGGTGTGGTCAGCAAAGATTTGATAAGAACTAGTCTCTTCATGAATTTGTTTTTTTCCCGCTGACTTTGGGGTCCATAGACGTTGGTGACGGTCCCCTCCTAATTCAAACCTATGACCTCAAAGTGGGTTGTTATGTTGCCTATTGCGGAGAAGAATCTGCTGAGAGTAGTGGTGTTCGGGTTCCATAATATAGCTAGGCCCCTTGAGGCCCCTGAGGAGTCTGTTTGAACAAAGTTGCATCCCCTCCAGATGCGCTGGAAGATGATTTCATCTTTTGTCCCTACACATTTTGTTTCCTGTATCATTAGGATATCTGGGTTTTCTGTCTTTATGCAATCTCAGACGATCCTTTGTTTGGATCTTCCGTTGAGTCCCCTAATGTTCCAAGTAATGATCTTCATCATAATGAGGGTGGTGTTGGGTGGAGGTATCCCTCTAAGAGCTTATGGATTTGTCCTGAGTTGATCATAAGATTTCCCGCCTCCTTGATCAGTTGATGCACCGTTTTGCGTCCCCTTCTTTTGTTCTCTCGTGGTATCTTTTTTGAGCTTGACCCTGAGCCTGGGTCTGTTGCTATGCCCAAGCATGTCGTGGATCCTGTAGTTGAGTCAAGAAAAACCTTGTGTACCTTTCGAAGTTTCTCTTCAGGGAGGCCTTGTAGATTCTTTTGATTGAGGGATTCCTCAAGTTTTTCTAGGTCAATGCCTGCTAGATCTCGGTCGTCCACCTGCATTAAGATGTCGTCGTCTTCATCTCCTTTCTCTTCTGGGTATGTTTCCCGGTTTGTGCCTGAGGGGGAAGGGCCTTGATTTTGTCCTTTTCTTTGCAGCTCTTTGTGTGGATCTTGGATTTCCTCATTTTTCGGTAACTGGTTCAGAATCTCGTATGAGTTTTTGGTCGAGATTTTGAGCTTGGGGTCTGCTATCTGCTTCCTAGTAGGGTTTTTCTTTCTGGCTGTGACAATGGTGAAGCCATCTTTCTATGTGATGTTGCTGGCTTTGGTGGCTTTCTTATTCAGAGGGAAGTCTCTGAACAGGTGGCCATGTTCGTGACATTTTCTGCAATGGAAAGGGATATGTTCGTAGTCCAGTGTTTGTTGCCAATCTTCATCCTGATATTCCAGAGTTACCGCCCCTGGTAGAGCCTTGGATATATTCATATAGACATATATTTGAGCATATGAAGTGTATTTTCGCTGCTTTGTGGCTTTTGAGGTTTTGACATTGTTACCCACTATGTTTCCTATTCCCATGAGAATCTCCTCCAGCCAGAACTCCTGCGGCAAGGAATAGAGGTAGATCCAGACTGGTGCCATTGTAAAGTCCTCCTTGTCTAGGTTGAAGTGTTATGTCCAGAATCTTAGGAATAAACCTGCTGAGTTGTAGAAGTATGGGTTGTTCTCAAAGATTCAGTCTCGGTCTTCTGGGTTATACAGGATGATTGTGAAGAAGCCTTTGGAGCTGAGTTGAACCTCATAATCACCCTTGGGGTTCCACCAATGCTTAATCCATTTGTTCAGGTCCCATTCGGATGGCCACAGTCCCAGAAATTTGCCAATGAGGGCATGTTCCCACATGAACTGGGTATGTTCACCTACTCGTGTTGAGCTTATTAGGTATCACGAAGGTTTTTCCATTTGTGGTATGCATTTGCCTGGCTCCCACCCCCGAGGTGCTTTTGGATGAGACGTACTGGCTTCCATCTCCATTTCCTTACTGAATCCTTATTCTCTAGCTATAATCTGTTTTCGCATCTACGGTGGCGGATCGAAAGATGGCTTCTTTTCTCTTGTGCCGGATCAATCGTTGGCCATAATGTTGTTGTACGAGGGGGGTTTCCCCCCCTCTTCTGTGTTCATTTTGGCGGATCAGATCAGAGGACTGTCAATGCTTGATTTTTGCAGGTGGTATGCCGCAGAGTGAGATGGTTCGATCATGCAGCGAGTAGCGCGGAGCTTGGAGCTAGGGTTTTCTAGAGCCCATTACACCATCTCCAACACTCACCAATTTCCCATTATTACAAAATAGTATCCCTTCAAATCCTTACACATATCTCTCATATATCTTGGATAAGATATGACAACCAAATCTCCATGATCTTCTCCTTAGAATAGGCTTGAATTATCTCCTCAAATCTTGAAATGGTGGAGGAAGTATTCGAGAAGTCTTTTTGAATTAATCCTTCACATATTCCTACACATGATAAAGCTCACACATTTTTGAGATATATATGAAGACATGTCAATTTTCTAATATTTAATCACAAATTCCCTTTTAATACTAAAATAAATGATTTGGAAAATAATAAGGTTAAACCCATATTTAATTATGAAAATGGTATCATGAAAGGTTAATGGGGCGATGAAATGTGAAGAATGATGAAGGGAAAGGTGGATGGAAATACGACATTTCTGAGTCCCAACACCCACCTACCAGCCTAACTGTAATTCATTTATGGGTCAAAGGTTTATTCTGATCCTAAGCAATTAAACCCAGTAAAGTACTGGTCCGGTGGAGGTTAACGCAATCATTCTTGGTCCCCTTCACCATATCTTTCATAGAATTCATGGTCTCTCTTAGCACACCCCCCTTTTTAGCAGTCATGCAACACTTATCCATTTTCTAGTAAATAACATAATTTACATTCATTGACCTTTTTATGCAAAGGTCCATCAAACTAAACATTCACACATATTGAGTTTGGCCATAGTCTCTTGGACCATATAGTTATATTTACAAACTGGGGGAAACAGAGGTGTTACAGGGTACTTTTTGCGCATGAATTCCTCATGCTCCCAAGTTGCATCCTCAAGTTCGTACCAAGTCCATTGGACCTTTACTAGCCCTATGGATTGATTCTAGAGCCACTTAATCTTGTGATCCAATACGGGCATTAGATGCACTTGAAAACTGCCTTCTTGCTCCACCTAAATCATATTCCAATCAATAACATGATTAGTATCAGGTATATATATTTTAATCAAGGATGCATGGAATACATTATGAATATGCATTGATGCAGTCAAGGCAAGCATATAAGACACATGCCCAATCCTTTCCATCATTTCAAATGGCCCACAAAATTGCGCTGCCAACTTTGAACAATTTCCCAACTTAAGGGAACTTCTATCGGCCTTTACTTTCAGAAACACATGATCACCCACGTTAAATTCCCTGAGAGTTCTTCCTTTATCATCATAGATTTTCGTGTTGTCCTTCACAACCTTTAAATTATTCTTAATCTTCACCATCAGTTCCTCCATTTCCTTGAATAGTTCCGGCCCAACTACTATGCGGTTTGTTGGGTTGTCCCAGCTGGATGGTGTATTTCATTTTCTACCATAGATTGCCTCAAATGGGATCATCTTCAGTGATGCTTGGTACCCATTGTTGTAAGTAAACTCTCCCAAGTGTAGATAATCCTACCAAGTGTAGATAATCTTTTGTCTGTCCATATGACTCTGGATGATAAGTTGTGCTAAAATGAAGATTTGTTCCAAATCCCTTGAACAAACCTTTCGAAAAAATTGAAGTAAATTTTGGATCTTTGTCAGGCACAATTGTCTTTGACATTCCATGTAATCGATCTATTTCTCTCAGATAGATATCAGCTATGTTAGTTTCCTTGTGAGTAAGATTTACTGGAATAAAATGGGCAGCTTTGGCAAGCTTATCCACTACTACTATGATGAAATCATGATGCTTACTAGTTTTGGGTAGCTTAGTAATAAAATCCATTGTTACCACTTCCCACTTCCACTCAGGAATTGGAAATGGTTGTAGTAGACCAACAGGATGTCTATGCTCAACTTTGACCTTTTGACATACCAAACACTTGGAAATAAACTCAACAACTTCTTTCTTCATGCGTGGGCAATAATATTTACTTTTGATAGCCACAACAGTTTTCTGGTAACTTGGGTGTCCAGCATAAGGTACATTATGAATTTCTCCCAATATTAGATCTTTCAATGCTCAAGAATTTGGCACACAGATTCTACTTCTATATCTAAGTATGTCATCACCTTCCAGCTTATAGTTTTCAACTTTATGTTGTAAGTTACCTTGCTCAAGTTTTTCCTTTACTTATGTTTACTTCTGATCCAATTTTGCAGCTTCTAGAGATTTATCTTTCAAATTTGTTTGACACATTCTAAAGGTTGTAGCATGCATCTCATGCACCCTCCTGCTGAGTGCATCAACCACTTTGTTTTATTTACCTTTGATATGCATAATATTAAAGTCATATTCACTGATGAAATCTAACCATCTGCTTTTATTGGTATTCAGAGTTGGTTGTCCAAACAAGTATTTCAAACCACTATGGTCTTTCCTCAAATCAAATATTTTCCCCATGAGGTATGCCTCCACATAATCAAGGCATGCACTATGGATTCCAACTCCAAATAATTAGTTGCATAGTGTCTTTCATGATCCTTTAGCTTTCTTGATTTATAGCACACCACATATCCATTTTGACTAAGGACTACACCCAGTCCTTATTTACATGCATCAATGCATACTATGGAATCTTCATTTGGATCAACAATCCTCGGTATTGGAGAAATTTTTAATAGGTGCTTCAAATGTTGGAAACTACTTTCACAATCTCGTTTCCACTCAAACTTCACATCCTTCTTCTATAAAGAAGTGATTAGATGTGCAATCTTTGAGAATCCTTCAATAAATATCTTGTAGTAATATGCAAGACCCATTAATGCTCTCACCTCCAAGACATTTCTTGGTGGTGGCCAAATTTCTATGGCCTTTATATTTTATGGATATACTACAATTCCTTCCTCTGAAATGATATGACCCAAATAATGGATTTTCTTCTGGTAAAATGAGCACTTTCTCAACTTAGCATACAACTGATGCTCCCTCAATTTTTGTAACATCACTCTCAAGTTTTACTCATGCTCTTCTTCAGACTTAGAATATATCAAAATGTCATACAAAAATATAATGACGAACTTGTCCAAGTAATTTATGAATACACCATTCATGAGACACATGAAGACAACTGGTGCATTCATTAATACAAATGGAACCACTGTGAATTCATAATGGCCATACCTTGTTCTGAAAGTAGTCTTGCTAATGAATTCTTCTTTAATTCTTACCTGATGATAGGCACCTGACCTGAGATCAATCTTGGAGAATACTTTTGCATCTTTCAGTTGATCAAATAGGTCATCTATCCTTGGTAAAGGATACTTGTTTTTCATAGTAATCTTGTTCAAATGTTTGAAGTCTATGCAAAGTCTCAAAGTTCCATCTTTTTTCTTCAAAAATAATATTAGGTCACCCCAAGGTGACACACTTGGGCGTATATACCTCTTCTTCAGAAGCTCTTCAAGCTACATTTGAAATTCCTTCAGTTTAGGTGTACTCATCCTGTAAGGATTATTAGATGTTGGAGTTTCTCCAGGTATCAGATTGATGGAGAAGTCAATATCTCTCTTAGGTGGAAATCTCAGTATCTCCCTAAATACATCTTCAAACTCTTTCAGGATTGCACAATTTTCAATATCGAACACCTTGTCTTTAGGTGTCTCTTCCATTTGCGATGCATATATTTGACACTCTTTTCTGTAACTCTTCTTCAGCTGCGATGCTAAGATTTCTCTAACAGTTATTGGTTACTACTTTGGGAATCCCTTGTATTGTCCTTAAGTTTCCTTCCTCATCCAAGAAAGTAAATGATTTTCCATAAAAATATAATACAACATGGTGTTGGTGTAACCAATCCATACCAATTAGGAAATCGTAGGAACCTAATGGTATAATTTTCAAATCTGTTTTGGTGTTCACTCCATTCATGTTCACTGGACATGATTTGACCATCTCATTAATCTTTCTCTTAGATCTTGTATCTAGCTTCACCATCCAATGTTTTCCAAGATTTTTTCTTAGAAAATGAAACTTTTCCACCATCTTAGGATCTTGATAACTATGAATAGATCCTAAATCAATCAAAATAGTAATGGGTTTGTTATTGATCTTACCTTCCACTTCAATCATATGTGATTGAAATTCATCTTGCTTGTTGTCCAAGTCTTCATAGATCTTAGGTACACTTCTTCCCATGTCCTCCACTATTTCAACTTGTTGCACGCTATGTACAATCTTCACTCTTTCACTTCTATGAGGGCAGTCTCTGTACATATGATCTTCCTCACAAACCCAACATTGAATAGGTGGTTTCCTTGAACTTTTCCCTAATGACTCTATCATTCTAGATTCCTTAGAAATTCGTTGTTCCTCATAGTTATTTCTGAATAATGATGGCTTATTCCACTTCTTCCTTTGTTCCAACTTACTTTTCTTCTTGTCTTCCCGATCTTTCTAGTAAGTTGATTTCCCTTTTTGTTGATCATAAAGACACTTAGCACTTCTTATAGTTTCCTCCAATGTTTTGGGATCATCATATTGTACTATGTCACTGATAAATGGTGGCATCCCACTCAATTATCTCTGAATCTTAACTTTCTCATTCTTGATGAAGGAAACATATTTCAGCAGTTCTAAAAACCTCTTTTCATACCCATCTATGGTCATACTCTCAAGCTTGAGTTCAAAGAATTCCTTCATTTTCTTGTCATAATATCTCTTAGTCAAGTATTTTCTTTGAAAATACCTCTTCAATTCTCTCCAAGTCACCTTCTTCTCATCAATATGTTGTACTTTCACATATTGGTCCCACCACATTGATTCTTTTCCCTTGAGATGATAAATAATAATTCTACCTTCTACTAGTGAATAGTAGTTATGCAACTAAAAATATTTTCTCATATTTAGCAACCAAGTTTCTGCATCCTCATCCTTTTTGTGTTCACCATCAAAATTAGGAGGCTTGATTTTGTTCATTTCCCACTGTAGTCCATCCACCCCAGTCTTCTTGGGTTTCTTAACAGGACTTGAATAACTGCGCGCTCTCCTAGTGGAATTCCTTGGAGAGTGATGGTGTTGCCTACCAACACTTCTGTTGCACACTGATCTTCCCCTCTTATCATGAGACTTATAGCTTCATGATATTCTTGACTCAGTCTACTTATCCATCTTCTTCTTTATTTTGTCCAAGCTCTGCATCAACTTAATGTTGAAGTCTTATTGTTTCTCCTTGGCTTTCATAAGCCTCTCATTGTTTGCTTTATGACTCATAACATCCCTTTGCAAACTTTTTATGGTTTCTACCAAATTCATGTTTTTTTCGTTACCTTCACCATGTCCATTGGAATTTGTACCTTCATTACCCATATGGACAAACATTCCTCTAATCTCTTCCTCATGACTGTAATCTCCCTGCACATTTTCCATGATTCTAAACTGGTACTGATCATGTTCTGATCTAATGTTGTTACTCTGCAAAATGTGCAGCCAATGAAATTTGTTAGGCTAGACAATTTAACAAATCATGAAATGATGTACAATTTTGTTTCGATAAAACCTCAAAATTCCTCTTCTGATTTCTTGGGCAGATTAACTACCCAATTGACCTCGCATGCACTACTTCTCAATTATAACTTCATATTTAGCTTGCACGGATTTACACATGCAATGCTAAACATGTAGTGCATGCATTGCGCGCTAATAACCAATGTGCATATTTTATGTCATGCACCAATCTCTGATGAGCACAACCTTTGTGTTGCACACTGATATCCTGCATGTACTATTATCTTCACACTGCGTGCCAATAATTATCCCTTTTTGCGATTTGAAAATTCAAAATGCACGCACAACACACTCATGTTATGCATGCACCAATAGTACAATGTTGCACGGACATCCTTAGATTCAAAATGTTCTCTGTTATACTTCAAACACTCATCTTTGTGCATCACATTATTACTTGTGCACCACAAACTCTGCACTCTACAATGCCAACTTAGTTCACTTTACCACTCACTTATTTCTTGCGCACACTACTAGTATACATGACCCAGTACCAAAACTTAGTGTACATAACCTGTACACTCTTATCTTCTGCCCAATGACAATGTTTAGTGCACACACTCATGCAAAATTGTTTTTCCACTTACCATTCCGTACAATGCATTGCCTAATTTTATTGTGCACTCTTGTGCACCTTGATATTTCTATGCATCATTATTTCTTAGTGCACACAACATTCCCAACAATTAACTGATTTTCCATAATTTTCCTTGTAGAAATTGGAGGTTTTATCTAATTCTTCTCAAGTGCCTCAAATTTCCATCATGGACACATTGTAATTGAAAATTCGGCCATTTCAGAATTCAATTCTCTGCAAAAGATGCTTCAACATGATGTTAACTCGACCCATCCAGGATTAGTGTTCTAGATTGGGCTTTGATACCATATTGTAACATACCCATCCACCCAGGCTAGGCATATCACACCAAAACTTCCTTTTTCATCATCTATGATACCATCTGTAGCATATTCATGCTACAAAACTCTGCTCTATAACCACTTATCAATAATTTCCTCTGAAACTGCTCTGTTACAACTATGTCATTAATTAACATAAATATACCTTCTGCAATGCATAATTATATGCATATTCTTAAAAGAATTATATACATTCATCAGAATCATACATACAACATAAACAACATAAACTCATGACAATAATTGTGCAAACATAATTAACACATAATTGGCACTTATCTTTTGAATACATGCACCAACTGCGGGCAGACCTTCCACGTTCCTCCCAGCCTTAGACCACACTATTCATAAATATCAACAATGGGTCATCCCCGAGCTGGGGTTAAAATCCACTTGGGCAAGGGTTCCCAACCAAGCTAAGGTTTCTCACTCTACACGAACTCGGTCACAGGTAGCTAGTACACAAGTGACTCATTTGCAAAAATTTCATCATAGATGCCAATTCGCATTGACAACCTACATTCCCTCATTCCCCACATGCCTATACCACTGTAGGAAGTGTGCCCCTTCTATGCTCAACAGTCCTTCGACTGCCCCACTTCCCTTCCACGGATTCAACAACAAGTAATACAGGAAGTCTCAGAACCCCGTCGTTGCAGTTTGGCACCTTGGGAAATAATTCCCAGCCATTCTCTCACCTAGAGAGAATGCAATCTTCCACAAGCCTAACAACCCACCTCTTTAGTCCAACGACCCACGGGCCTGACAACCCACCTATTCAGTTTGATAACCCACGGCCCTGACAACCCACTTCTTCAATATAGCTCTTCAGGCTAAGCCATATACATATATCTGTGATAGTATTCAACATATTGGTCACAATAACTATCAGGCTCATTGACAACAATGATCGGGTTCACTCACTGAATAGTTCTATGACAAAAAAGTATGGTCATGACAGAACCGTTGATTCCCTCACAACTCGGGATGGTAGAATGATTCCCCCCTTGATGACTGAATGCCGGAATGGACTAAGTCCAAACCATTTGATTGCATGTTCCCAACTTGACATCTGTCAGATTGATAACTATCTTCAGTCCACATCATGTTCTCAACTTGAATATTATAATGTTGAGAACTGCCTTTATCCACTTGTCCCCTCCTTAGGACCTAGGATATAATAATACATCCTAACTTTACACTTTTTAAGAAATATTAATAAAATATTTTTTTTTGGATTTAAGCCCCTTTAACCCAACCCCCTTAACCTCAGTTAGTGGAGTTTAATCCCCCTGAACTCTTTTACGTGGTAGTTCTACCGCAATGATGTATTTTCATCAAATTTTCTTGTGATTACATTTACATTCTTAGTACCGCAATATTGATCTGTTGTATCTAAGCTCACCAGCCTCAAAACATAAAGCTCATGCAATAAACTAGTGTGCGTAGAAATTTTGGGCCGCGCCCACTCTACTTTCAATGTGCCACCCTCGTGCCCTTACACAGGTGTGCGTTACATCATGACTTATATACAAAAGACTTCTCTGGTCTTCAAAAACCTGCGCTCTAGGCCATTGCATGTTGAATCCAGGTTTGTGTGCCTTTTCCCTTAGTACGACATATTTTCGCACTATCACTTGTGTGCATTACATACATTAAGTTGTTTCACTTTTAGTGCACTATCATTGTGTACTTACATAGGTGCATGCAAAACATTAAACTTCACATTATATAACTTACAAATATGCACACTCCTTTGGTGTGAGTTTCTTGTGTGACAACTTATTGCACGCAAAACCAAATCGGCAACTTATCCTATCAGTTCACCAGTTTATAAGTGAAGTACAGTTACATGGATATTTACACCTAGGGATCATCCAAAGGGTGGTATAAAAGGTTTGAGGGATAGGTCAGAGAGAAGAGTGGCATAATTCACCAATTTAGAGGTTGCAGTCTTTGGATAGAGAAGCTTCTACCACTTTGGCAGCACGTTTGTCACCTCGCTTATTCATCTCTTGAAACCCCCACTTTATCTTCCCTACACATGCACACTGTGCCAATCCATTTCATTGCCACAATGATCTCGTATTCTCACGTTGAAGAAGTTTCCACCTATGCCATCAAAGGAAATTAGGATGGTGCCAAATATGAAATGGATGTTGGGTGAGGGAATGGAAACATACAATCAAATCCAAGGCTTTCGTATAATATTTCGTGAGAACTTGACTGATGCATGTTGGGTGGGCACCTTTGAACAACTTGACTCATCCTTAGAATAACAAAAAGATATAATGGTAAAATGAGATTGGACATTATTTAAAAGTTTTAATTCTCATCTCCCAATATTACTTGGTAACATGAGATTGGACATTATTTAAAAGTTTTAAAAGGTTATGGAGATTGCACATTATTTAAAATTTTTAATTATGTTATATTTTAGTCAATCCATGTCTATTATTATTAAATGAATCTAAATAAAAAAATTTAAAAATCCATCCAACCTTATCATAATAATCCAATAAAAAACTAAATATTACATGCTATTGTGAAAGCAACAATAAATGGTTATCTTAATCCAAATAATATGACAAACAAATACAAAACAATACAATAGATGGAGTAAGAAAAGAACAAAAAAGACAAAATAAAATAAAATTTTAATAATTAAAATCCATAAATGAATAATTTTGTAAGTCTAAAACCCTTCTTTGAATACAAATCACTCATGCTTAATGGGTTCTTGAGATTGCATCCACTTAATTTTTTGGCTTCAAAATGCATTCTCAAAACTAAGAGTTCTAATATCAATTTGTAACAAATATACCCAACATAATCTGAGTGGAAAAATGATATCTATCATGTTTATTTTTTCCCTTTATTAAATAAAGTAAATACAAAATATTTTTCAACAAATAAATAATAGTATAAATAAAAATAATATTATAAATAGCTATACAACCACTTGTTGATAAGGAGGAATCATATCCATGGTTTGAATCCTCCCAACCAATGCAATCATCTAAAATGAGGTGATGACTTTTCATCAAGATCACTCATAAGACCTATATAACTCTTATGGTTTTGGTGTGTAGGAACACCCACTTTAACTCTTGATATACAACACCTCCATTTGTGGGGTTCCTCTCCAAGGACTATATTCTTCCATTCTACCAATTAATGTCTACAATTGTGGACAAAATCCTTCCATTCTACCAATTAATGTCTAGAATTGTGGACAAAATCCACTCTAGCTCTTGTCACCTCAAGCTGCAAGGACTATGTTTTTCCATTCTATCAATTAACATCTATAATTGTGGACAAAATCTACTCTAGCTCTTGTCACCTCAAGCTGTGGATTCCCGATTGTAGTGTACCTTTTTGCTAGACCAAGGCTTATAACACACAATATAACAATCGGTATACACTTAAGTTTGATTTATATTACACATGCAGTCCAGTATATACTCCACATGCATTTAACACAATTAAACACACTTAAATCTCAGAGTAAAATATATAAGTTACTGCTATAATTAAACAAGCCATAGTATTCAACAGTAATTCATTTACACAGCGGAAAACATGATACATAAACAACACGGTCATGCACAACATGATTAAAGCATAATTCAAATACTTATCTTTTAACAGCTGTAGAAATCACCAACCAAGTGCAGGCCTTCCACGAACCTCCTAGCCTTAGACCACACTGTTCATCAGCTCAACAGTGGGTCACCCCTGAGCTGGAACCTAGCTCCACCCCAAGGCAAGGAATCCTAGGCTAGGCTGAGATTACAGGGAAGACAACACAGAAATATCTGGAAGGATTCTTCCCAAAGATGCCATCTTACGCCCACTACTACCAGACCCTCATTCCACACATGCCTGTTCCTCCCGGGAGTATACACCTTCACACGCACAGTCCATCAGTGATAACCTCCCCCTCTGGGTCTCGACAACAGGTCGGATCAGGAAGTCTCAGAGCCCGTAGCTGGTGCTGGACACTCTCTGGAAGAAAACACTTCCCAACAAACTCTTTCACCTAGAAAGAGTTTCTCGCAGGCCTGACAACCTGCCTCTTCCAACATCAACCACCTCCCTCACCTGGAGAGAAGTCATACACAAGTTCAGCATAGGCTTACTCTGGCTAGTATGCCACGCGCAGACAAGCACTGCGTGACCACCACAAACAATCGGGAATACAGACTCGGGCTTTCTAACTGGTTCAACAATGGCAGGTCACTTCTTATTTCTCAATCCAACAACACAGGACAGACTCACGCTCGGGTTCTCAGGAACGCGTGACAAACAATCCATGCAGGGTCAACATAGGTTCGAACTTGTCCAGAGAGGAGTTGTACCAGGGTATTTCAGAAGTCCACACAAGATTTTCCGTTTTCAGAGATGAACCAGGGTATTCTTGCAGAGGTCGTACCGGTTCCACGCTCAGAGGTTCGGGTCTGAATGGAGAAAGATCCCCTCACGCTGTTCATCTCGGCGATTATATTTGCATGCACCAGGGTTGACACTTGTCACCCTGGGAACTGCATGCGTTCCACAACGGGCATCCCCTTTGCACGTTCGCTCCCTTGCCAGGAACTTAGGATAAAATAATATGCACATGGCTCTTTTGGAAATAATATTAAAATATTATTCCAGGCCTAAGCCCCCTAGGCTTAGCCCCTAGGCTCAACACTCAGCCCCTTTTCCCACCTTTCAGCCCCTAATCCCTTTCCCACCCTATGGACGCTCAGTCCCCCATCACTCATTCATCGTGGCCGGTCTGCACCTGGCGGGTGTTTATATTTTATTGATGTGTTGCATACATACAGATACAAAATCCAGGCCCTTGGCCTTCAACCCTTAGGCTCTCTGGCCTAATCAAACACATAATCCTACTGGCTTATACAAAACTTGGCTCACCATCCTATAACACATATTTACAATCTATTTCAGATCATAGTTTACACCGGGGCTCGGCCTTGGGGACACTACAATCCCCCTCCCCTTATTTGTGCACTGTCCTCAGTGCAACTTACACTGCTTCTGTGTGTCCTTCAAAATTTTCAAAAAGATGCGGGTACTCTGCCCGCATAACTTCTTCATGCTCCCATGTCGCATCCTCAGGACCGTACCAGGTCCACTGGACCTTTACAAGCCCTATAGCTCGATTCCGGAGCTGCATGCTTTTCCTGTCCAATATGCGCATAGGATGCACTTGCAGGACACCTTCTGGTTCCACCTGAATCACAGTCCAATCGATAACATGATTAGCATCAAGTATATATTTCTTAAGCAGTGAAACATGAAACACATTATGTACAGTCATAGATGCAGGTAATGCAAGCATGTATGCAACTGGCCCAATCCTTTCCAGGATCTCAAATGGCCCACAA
>ML815311.1:32808-91101 GCA_009831015.1 Picea engelmannii
ACCATGATTGAATCATGTTGCTTGCTTGTTCTGGGCAATCCTGTGATAAAATCCATTGTTACCACATCCCATTTCCACTCAGGAATAGGTAAAGGCTGCAACAACCCTGCTGGGTGTCTGTGCTCAGCCTTGACCTTCTGGCACTCCATACATCTAGCGATGTATTCAACAATTTCCTTCTTCATACCTGGCCAAAAATAATGGCTCTTAACTGCTGCCACAGTCTTCTGATATCCAGGATGACCAGCATAAGTCACATTATGCATTTCTTTTAGAATTGCCATCTTCAATTCTCGTTCATTAGGTACATACACTCTATTTTTATACAGAAGTAAACTATCAGTTCCTAAGGTATAACTTTCCTCTATCTGTGCTCTCTCACGCTGTTGTAGCTTTGCTACAAGTCTTTGGTACTGCAAATCAACACTTGCAGCCTCCACAATTCTGTCTTTCAACTCAGTTCTGTACATGCTAATGGTTGTAGCATGTAATTCATGCACTTTTCTGCTGAGTGCATCAGCCACTTTATTGTCTTTCCCTTTGATATGCCTGATATCAAAGTCATATTCACACAGAAATTCCAGCCATCTAATTTTCCTGGCATTTAAGGTTGGTTGATCAAATAAATACTTCAAACCATTATGGTATGTTCTTAACTCGAATTTCTTGCCCATGAGGTATCGTTTCCATTTCCTCAATGCATGGACAACTGCTGCCAACTCTAAATCATGAGTGGCATAATTCTTTTCATGCTCTTTCAGCTTTCGGGATTCATAACAAAATACAGATCCCTCTTGGCTGAGAAATCCTCCCAGCCCCTCCTTACACGCATCCGTGCACACTACATAATCCTTACTTGGATCAACAATCTTTAGGATTGGAGCACTAGTGAGCAGCTACTTCAATTGATGGAAGTTGCTCTCACATTCATCAGTCCACTGAAACTTCTTCTCTTTCCTTTGCAAGGAAGTGATAGCATGAGCTATCCTTGAAAATTCGGCTATGAACCTCCTATAATAGCCTACCAGACCCATAAAGGATCTTACTTCTATCACATTCCTTGGCGGTGTCCATTCTTGAATGGCCTGTACCTTCTCAGGATCCACAACGATCCCCTCTTCATAAATAATGTGTCCCAGATAATGGATCTGCTTTTGGTAAAATGAGCACTAGCTCAGTTTTGTGTAGAGTTGGTGTTCTCTCAACACCTGCAACACCATTCTAAGGTGTTGTTCATGTTCTTCCTCTGTCTTGGAGTACACCAAGATATCATCCAAGAAGACTATGACAAACTTGTCCAGATAATTTCTGAACACTCCATTCATTAAGCACATAAAGACAACAGGCGCGTTGGACAATCCAAACGGCACCACTGTAAACTCATAATGACCGTATCTTGTTCTGAAGGCGGTCTTGCTGATGTCTTCATCTTTTATCCTCACTTGATGATATCCAGATCGAAGATCTATTTTCGAAAATACTTTCGCATCCTTCAACTGATAAAAAAGATCATCAATCCTTGGCAGAGGATATTTGTTCTTGACAGTGACTTTATTCAACTGCCGAAAGTCGATGCACAACCTCATCATCCCATCTTTCTTCTTCACAAATAGGACTAGGGCTCCCCACGGTGACACGCTGGGACGAATGTACCCTTTCTTTAGTAGCTCTTCGAGCTGCAGTTGCAACTCTTTCATCTTTGGTGTGCCCATTCTATAAGGAGCCTTTGAAATTGGAGCTGCTCCAGGCATCAGATTTATAGAAAAATCGATGTCCCTCTTCGGAGGTAGTCCAGGCACCTCCTGAAACACGTCCTCAAATTCTTTGAGCACCCTGTGGTCTTCCAGATTCGAGACCACATTTTGGAATACTTCTTCCACCCGGGCTGCAAATAATTGACAGCCTTTTCGATAACATTTCTTCAGCTGCATGGCTGATATTTCTCTAACAGCCACGGCTCTGGGAATTCCTTGGACTATTACCTGGTTTCCTTCTTCGTCCAGACATGTAAATCTCTTGTTTCGGCAATCCATAAGGGCATGATGCTGGTCCAACCAGTCCATCCCAATTAAGCAATCATATGAGCCTAAAGGCAGACTGTTCAATTCAACCTTAGTGCTCATTCCTTTCATCTCCACTGAACAGGACTTAACCAATTCAATGACCTTCCTCTTGGTCCCTGTGGCTAACTGTACTAACCAATACTTCTCATGTTTGCTTCTCGTTATATGAAAACTTTCCACCACTCTAGGATCTACATAACTATGGCTAGCCCCTGAATCAATTAAAATAACAAGTGGTCAGTTGTTGATCATACCTTCCACTTCAATCATGTGTGATTGAAATTCTGCTTGCTTGTTGTCCAGGGCTGCGTAGATCCTCGACATTCTGTTGCCCATATCCTCCATTGTTTCAGCTTGCTGAATAGTATGTACAGTTCTTGCCTTACCATTTTTATGGGGACAATCTCTGTACTTGTGGTTTCCTTGACAGCCCCAACACTGAATGGGTGTCAGTCTCTGTCTTTGTGCACCCTCTTCAGTCCTTCTCGGCTCTCTAAATGATGGTTGTCCTTGAAGACTGTTTCTGAAAAATGATGGCTTGTCTCCCTTCTACCTCTGTTCTTTCTTAAACCTCTTCTGGTCATCCCAAGCCTTTCGAAAGGTAGGCTTTTCTCTTTGTTGTTCGTATAGGCATTTCACTCTTCTTATTGTTTCTTCCATAGTATTAGGATCATCATATTGAATCTTGTCACCAATGGAAGGTGGCAGTCCACTCAGGTACCTCTGAATTTTAACAGCTTCGTCTTTGATGAATGGAACATACTTCAGTAGTTCCAAAAAATTTCGTTCATACTCATCAATGGTCATACTGCCCAACTTGAGTTCAAAGAACTCCTTCATCTTTCTGTCATAGTATCTTTTAGTCAGGTATTTCTTCTCGAAATACCTCTTAAATTCCTTCCAAGTGACCTCTTTCTCTCTGATGTTCTGCACCTGCACAAATTGATCCCACCACATGGAAGCTTTTCCTTTCATATGGT
This sequence comes from Picea engelmannii, assembly GCA_009831015.1. NCBI lineage: Eukaryota > Viridiplantae > Streptophyta > Pinopsida > Pinales > Pinaceae > Picea > Picea engelmannii. The sequence goes on from ML815311.1 coordinate 35,852, forward strand.
ACATTGCAATTCTTCCTTCTGCATGGGAAGAATAATTCTGCAGCTGAAAGTATTTCTTCATGCCAAGCAACCATGTCTCAGCATCTTCCTCCTTCTTATGCTCTCCATCAAATGTTGGAGGTTTAATTTTGTTCATCTCTCCTTTCAATTCCTCCTTTCTAGATTTTCGGTGTTTTCTGGTAGGCGACGGGCTTGCACTACTGTGTGTCTTACTGTCAGAACGTCTTTGGGAGCGACTGTGATTTCGGCTACCACTCCTCGATCTGCTTCTTCTCCCATGAGTTCTGTGACTCTCCGTCGTACCTGAGTCTCTTCCCTTCTCAAGTTTCTTCTCTATTCTTTCCAGGCTCTCCAAGAATTTTAAGTTTAATTTCCCTTGCCGATCCTTGACTTTCATGAGATTTCGGCTATCCGCTCGACGCTCCTTGGCCTCTCTTTGTAGCCCTTCAATGATTTTCATCATATTTCCTTCCTTATCCATCTATTTTCCATGCCCATTAGAGTTCGATCCTTCGACTCCCTGGTTAACATCCTTTCCTTCCTGTTCATCTTCTATTTCAGGGGTAATTTGCACTCTTCCCCACTCCATACTTGGCATTGATTAACTGGAGTACTGCCCTCCGTTAACTCTGCACACACACTGTGCAATCAAATTTGAAATTTGTCAGGCCATTTAAACCTTCACAAACAATCCACAATATTCATAAACTAGTTCGGACAAAATAAAAGACATTTCGTTTTAAACGAGTTTCTCGAACTGAAAGTATTATGTATCTCTCCCATTTCTTTGCGTTTGAGGCAATTTTCGAACAGTTCTAGCACTCCCTTCAGTTCTTCCTTTCCTCGGCCCGAAGAACTTTGAAATTATCCTATTTCCCTATCGAGAAATTTTCCTCCCACAGGAAACTCTTCAAGGTCTCCCTTCCTTCTATCGGGGTTACCTCTATCGGGGTTTTGAAACCGGCAATGTTCTGGTGGGTTGAATCCCCGATTTCCCGATTTCCCAATGCGCTACCTTGTCGTCTTAGCCTCCACCGACTAAGCCTTTAATCCATATGACCGAATGCTATAAGACCATCGTCTTATGTCCCTTATCGGGGTTTTGGGGTTTGAGGTGTCGAGCTACACATGTACTCGGAACTCCCGATCCTCCGATTTGTCGATGCGCCTTTTTTCCTTAACCCCCCGGCTATGCCGAGGTCCATGTGACTTCTACCTTGTGACTGTACTCAAACCGCTCATTGGGTTTTCGGGGTTCAGAGTTTCACAACGCATGGACTCCTTGTCCCCGCGATTCCCGATTTCCGATGGATGACTCTTCTATCGGGACTTTCCCTGATAGCCTGGATTACTCGTCCACAACGAATGGACGATCCCGATTCAATCTCGGGACTTCGGGACTTTTTCCATGAAAATTCCCGACCTCCTTCGTGACTCTGATTTCACGATTTCCGATACACCGATGCAGTGCACCACCTGTTCCCCCTGTTGGCGGCTATGGCCCACACTCCTTTGAAAATCAGGAAATCGCATTTCGCGATATCGAAACCTCAACTGCACTTGTTCCCGGAACTTACGAAGTTCCGAACCCCGATGTGGGGTGACATCTTTCCTCCTCGCAATTGCTGGAGACTATTTGGAAGTCGCGTTTCGAAGTTTCACGACTTCTCCTGGCGTGATTTTCTCGTCACTGAGAATCCCAAAATGTCGATCCCCGATGCACATGTGAGCTCTCTCCTCCATGTCACCACTTCCTCATCGCTCTATCGGGTATCGTGAATTCGCGACTTCTAATGCAACAATTCCTTTGTATGCAGAAACCCCGAAATGTCGAACCCCGACTCTTTTAGAGCCTCGGACACGCGTCCCTTAAATCAAACGGCTCCGACCATGTCGGGAAATCGTGGATCGCGATTTCATTGTGCAAGAGTTTCACGACTCCAGAAACCCCGATATCCCGAACTCCGACTCTCCGAGATCTCTCGCCACGCGTCCTCGCTGATGGACGGTTCGAAGCTCCCGTCGAAAAATCGTGGATCGTGATTCCTGCGGTTGCGATTTCCTTACTCCTGGAATCCGCAATTAACTGAACCCCGATGAATCCCTGGCTCCTTGACACGTGTCCTACCAAGATCAATGACTAGGATCCCTTCTCGGGATTTCGAGAATCACAAGGTCTCGATTCTCTGCCTTAACAAAACCCCGATGACTCTGATATCCCGATGACTTCCCGGGACTTCTCCTCTACCCATGAGGACTTAAAACCTGTGCAACTTCTGTCAACTCGGACGGATGATGGGTAATCCCACAGTGATCTTACGACTCACGATCCTCCCGAGTTTAAACTCCTGGTGTGCCCGTAACCTCCTGTGCAGTATCCAAAGGCTTTAAACCTTGTGCACATTCTCCAGATCTGACGGTTACAAGGGTTCGCCTTCCCTCCCGAACAGATCCTACAGTTCTAACACCATTGGTGTAGAGACCTGTCTCCCCGTGGTCATAGAACACATCGGCTGCAGTTTCACTGCACCACTAAACTTCCTGAGTTCTTAATAAAACTCGTCAAGTGTCTCCTTGATGCTTCAGAGCAAACCAAGGTCCGAAATTGGTCCTCCCGACTCAATTTCCCTTCGCATTCTCAGTCCAAAGACTGCTCCACTGGCCCATCTAGGCTCAGTGTCGAAACCTTCACTCTGATACCAATTTGTAGTGTACCTTTTTGCAAGACCGAGGCTTATAACGCACAATATAACAATCGGTATACACTTAAGTTTGATTTATATTACACATGCAGTCCAATATATACTCCACATGCATTTAACACAATTAAACACACTTAAATCTCAGAGTAAAATATATAAGTTACTGCTATAATTAAACAAGCCATAGTATTCAACAGTAATCAGGTCAAGGTTAAGGTGCTCGGAGGGAGGCTTCGGCCTATGGTTGGGTGACGAAGGTATCGTCAATGGTAAAATGAGCACACCATATTCTATATTCTAACACCAAGTTCGTGTGGATTCCTATAAAATATATGTTTTTAAGGTCAGCTTTTAATTCACTTTGAATCATGTGTACTATGTTAGCTTTCTAAAAAAATATCATAATATTTATCAAAACATGAATCACAAATATTCTAATTCTCCAATCATCATCAAAGAAAATAATTTAATGCATTAATAATAATGAATGCATAATATCATCTCCCAATCGAGCATTATAATGTTCATCACAACCTAACAAAAAAAGTCCTTAAATGAAGTATCAAGAAAACATATTAAAATTATCAAGAAAACATATTAAAAGTATCAAGAAAACATATTAATTGCTAGGAAAAGGGGTTACAATTGGCCATATATAGTGATAACATAATTTTAGACCATTATAAATAAATTCTTATATTACCCATAATTTGTTGGTTAGATCTTGTATCAAGTGTAAACGTAACAATCCACCTCTATCTAAGTTTGGTTGTATGGTTAGTCTACCAGATGGTACATAAAAGTATATTTACATCATTTACATGTTTATCTAATGGTTAGTTTGTCATGAACCTTGAACTCTACATAAAATTATATTTACATTATTTATATGCTTATCTAATGGTTAGTTTTTCATGAACCTTGAACTCTACATTAGGAATTCATATTTACATCATTTACATACGAGCACATTTATTTAAGGTCATATCACTTCTTTTTCTTTGTAAGATAGTTGTTTGAATTACCTTCCATGAACAAAAATTACATAAGAGGTTCTAGATACTAGTGTTGTGGCCGCCATAGAAGGAAACTAGCCCCACCACCAGGTACAAAATTTTCATAAAATATTGTTGTGACTACTGCTAACTGACATGATTACAGACTTTAAACTATAATAAACTATTATGTACCAATAAATATACCAACATAAATGTCTATATAATTTGATATGCCAGATAGAAGCGACAAAAAGCAAAAAATAACAGTCCATGATAGATTATTTACTGAGAGAGTTGTAGGGGAAGGTATGCCTGGACAATTTTGACCACTTGGGGGACATTCTTTCCTAGATCAGTGATCTAGGGGGATATTGGTGGCCACCCACCTATTCAAACTGGCTCCTCTTGACAATTTTTAGTTTAGTACGTTCTTTTATAATCCTTTGTAATTGTGGGTTCTACACTTATGGGGGTGTCTGAATCCCTACACAATTTCCAGGTGGAGTTTGGTGGCCACCCATCTAATCCAACTAACTTGTTTTTGAAGTTTTCATGTCAGCACATCTTTTTGTACTTACAGGGCCATTTTGGGGCCCTAAACAGTGTTTTTTGGCGTTCCACAGTCAAATTGTAGACAGAGTTAGATTTTGATGGAAGAATGTGTAGTTCTCAAAAATACCTTTCCAACGGGCTACCACGTGCCTAAAACATAGGTCGTATGCATAAGTTACGACCCTGGGAGGTTGAAGTACCAACTTACCCATCAGGGCCCACACAACTTTTGGCGTTTCATCTCCTAGGGTTAGGTTTTTGGATGTCTAGGGTTTTGGAATTCATGAGTAGTGTTAAAAAGTCCTTTAGAGCCTCATTGTAATCATTCTTCTCATACAAATGTGCGTAGCAGTCAAATATCTTCTTAGAGATAGCTACCACCATTCGAGCAAGTTGTTTCAGTTTTGTAGTTTTACACTTTCAACCTATTTTATTTATTCAATAGAAGTTATTGTTCATTGGATATCTATTATTGTTTTCTATATCTCTATTTTATGGTATTCATTCTATTATTCATTTTGTTCCGCTCATAAATCCATATCAGTGGTATCAGAGCAGTCTGCTCTCCATTTCTTTTTCTTTGTGCATGTCCCCGACAAGATCTGGGTACAAGAAGCTGGGACTCGAACTAGTCGAGCCTTTGCAATATCGGTCGCGCCAAACCTGACCACAACTCATGGGAGAGGAGAATAAAGATGATGGATTAGGAGATCCTTTTAAAATGTTTCTCGAGGAATCCCTTGCGCGACAAAGGAATGATATAATGGACAACTTTACACAGATCCTTCGACAACTACCCACAAGAGACACATATTCATCAAGCGGCCACACAACCCCCTTCAAGGTACAAGTAAATTTTGATATTCCATTATTTGAAGGACTGATAAATGCAGATGTTGTAGATAAATGGATGAATCTGCTCGAAGGGTATTTTTCAGTCCACAATTTTTTCGATCGGGAAAAGATTACTTTTTCACTCCTCAAGGCCAGCCCCCATGTTAAGGACTAGTGGGATACATACTCTAAGCAAAGGGCCATAGAGGAATCTGAAATATTTGTGGTCGCCCCCACTTTGGGTTCCTTCAGGGATGTCATTAAAGAAAAATACTACCATGTTGAAAGCTACGAGGACCAATACACAAGATGGACCACGCTGCGTCAAGAAAGGGACCAGACAGTACCAGATTTCACCAACATTTTCCATACTCTGCGCACCAAATTGGGTATCAAAGATTCTGAATGACATATGGTGCTCAAGTACCATGGTTGTTTGCACAGATACATCCAAACAAAAATGGATTTTATGGACATCGCATCATTAGGTGTGGCTTACAGATATGTTGTCAATATTGAGCAGAAATTTAAGCAGAAGGGGCGAGATTTTGGATCTACAAATTCCTCACAGCCGAAACAGGGAAAAGGTGGCCCCAACCCACCAAACAAGGGACATAAAAAATATGGTCGTTCTCAGGACAACCAGTCCAAGCCGCAACCTAAGAAGGGTAATGATAATTCGAAGAAGGACACGAGAAAGTGGTGTGAGCATCATAAAATCCCTTGGCACAACACCGAAGAACGTCGCTCCAAGAAGTCACTGGTGGCCAAGCTGAAAGCTTCCGAGTCAGAGGAAGATTCTGACTCCGAATCAAATCCAAAAAGTGGGAAGTGGAGCATCGATGTCGAACCCAGTGCCATTGTTGTTACCACCAAAGTCTATCCAAGTGAACCAAAAGAACCATAGGAAGGGGAACGCCTCTTTCACTCATAGATGTGGGTAAAGGGGGCTCTGTTGCATTCAATTGTCGATTGAGGCAGTCAAAAGAACCTGATTTCAACGGAGGTCGTCAAGAAGCTAGACCTGTTGATAACACCGCACCCTCAACCCTACACCATCGACTATCTTCGCTAAGGACGAGATCTCCCCGTTAGCCAATAGTGTCGTCTACCCTACAACATCAAGCCCTTCAAAGATAAGGTGTTGTTTGATATTTCTCCCCTTGAAGTTTGTGATTTTATTTTAGGCCAACCATATCTGTGGTCAGCCATATGAGTCTAGACCCCACAATGTTATTATTACTTTGGGTAGAAAATTGTACAAGATACCAAAGGTAGCGCTGCCTACCGCTATTTCTTTAATCTCTACTAAGAAATGAAGTAAGGTCATTTCACAGATCGGGAATTTTGTCTTCTTTGTAATCCATGCTCACATTAAGAAGATGGTTGTCACCACATCCGTGACCTCTACACAGAGCTTCTTTTTTTAGTAGAAGAAAGTCAATGGGATCATGGAAGAGTACAAAGACATCTTCTCCTCACTCATCGAGGTACCGACGCACTGCCAATTCAAGCATCCAATTGATCTAACCCCCGGTGAACCACTGCCTAATGGACCAGTCTAGCATTGCTCACTGATGGAAAATGAGGAAATCAAGTGCCAGATCCAAGAGCTACTTCAAAAGGGACACATCCAACCCTGTGCCTCCCCTTTTGGAAGCCCAATTGTGCTGGTGTAGAATAAAGATGGGACCTAGCGGCTCTGTATTGATTACATAACATTAAACAAAATCACAGTCAAGAACTAGTACCCAATTCCATGAATTGATGACCTTCTTGACCAACTTAAGGGGGAAAATTTCTTCAACAGTATTGACCTAAAGTTTGGCTACCACCAGGTTCCCATCGAACCAACTGATGTATGGAATACAACTTTCAAATCTAAAGAAGGTCTCTTCGACTGGCTGGTCATGCTCTCTGGCTTAACAAATGCACACACAACTTTCATGAGATTGATAGATGATGTATTAAGACCCTTCACCAACTCTTTTGTCGTGGTATATCTAGATGACATCCTCATCTTCAACAAAACTAGGGAGGATCACATGCAACATATTCAATATATTTTGGGCACTTTGTGACAACACAAGCTATATGCCAACTTGGAAAAATGTTCCTTTGGTATGAACAGGGTCCAATACTTGGGCTATATTGTTGATGAGAATGGGGTACATGTGGATCCATCTAAGATCCAAGTCATTCGTGACTGGCTAGCCTTGACCAAATTAATCGAGCTTCAGAGCTTCTTGGGATTTGCCAACTTCTATTGAAGGTTCGTATTGGGATTCTCCCATATTGCATGGGCCCTCAACCAAGTAACCAAGGGAGGTGGCAAGGAAAATTTCGCATGGGGTCAAACACAACAACGAGCATTTGATGATATGAAGCATCGCTTGTGCTCAACTCTAGTACTCTCCTTACCCGATATGAAAGAATAGTTTAATATCGAGACTGAGGCCTTTGACTATGTTGTAAGCACAGTTCTCACTCAACACGGTCATCCAATAACATACCATAGTGAGACACTCTCAGATATTGTCTAGAAATACCCCACCTATGACAAAGAAATGCATTCCATTGTGCAAGCTTGTCGTCATTGGAAACATTATATTTTTGGAAAGGATACAATCATCCACACTTATCACAAGCCTTTGCAGTTCATACACACACAAGGAAAGTTGCAGAATGATCGCCATCAAAAGTGGTCCACATACCTACAAAAGTTCCATATCAACATCAAGTATAAAACATGGAGTACAAATCATTTTGTTGACTTCCTTAGTCACTCTCCCATTGCTTCACTCACCACGGTGCTCCATTCCTATGTGCATGAGGAATCTAAGTGGCCTCAACTTTATCATCGTGACCCTAACTTTGCCACCAACTATCAACTCTTTGGTACAGGATTGAATGCCATCGATTTTCACATCCAAGATGGACTATTCTTCCATTTGGGACACCTTTGTGTTCCCACAGGAGAGCATGCATAGCTGATTTGGGAGGCTCACTATAGTCGGATGGTAGGATATTTTGGTGTGGAGAAAACTGTGGCCATTCTACAGAAAAATGTTTATTGGCCAAAACTTCAACAAGACGTCAACAAGTATATTAGATATTGCACTGCATGTGCCATTGCCAATCCAACCATCGAGAAGCAAGGCTTATACACCCCCCTTCCTACTCTCGAGAGGCCTTGAGAATCCATCGTGATGGATTAAATGTCTAGCCTCCTATCCACCAAGCATGACAATGATTGTGTATTTATGTTGGTTGATTAGTTTTTGAAGATGGCAATTATCACATCCTGCAAGAAGAGCATCACAAGGAAAAATGGACCATTTTAGGTGGGGATGGGATTCCAACCCTTGGGTCCCATTGATGTTGCACTACCTCTTGCAACCACATAGGAAGAATATTCCCATGTTCAGTTTGAGGCTGACAAAGCCACCAGATTCATTGAGCATATTTAGCACATCCGCCAACAGGTCCATGAGATTTTGCAGAAAGCCAATGCTAAGCACAATCAACACCATGATCAACACCGGGTACCACAACAATTTCATGTGGGAGAAAAGGTCTCATTGCATTTGTAGAAAGAGTGTCTTACAAGATCCCACTAGAAGCTCTTCCCACTTTGATATGTGCCTTACACTATCACCAAGGTTGTGGGTAACAATTCTTTTGATCTCAACACTCCATCGTTCCTTGGCTTGCACCCAATATTCAATGTGGACCTCCTTAGGCCATATTTTCCACCATTATTGGACACCTCGGAGATCACAGAACAATTGACACCAACAAAGCTCAACCTTGATTGCATGGACTATGCATCCACTGAATAAAAAGTGGACACACATGTCAAGGGCACTCGCCAACAAAGGATCCATCTTTATCTGGTTGTCAAGGCAAGGTAGCTCCTACACCAAGGAAATTTTCTCACCTGAGGCCAAATTTAGTAGAATTTTCCTCACCTGATGGGGGAAATCAATGTAATGGAGACCATTTCTTCCTAAGGGGCAAGGACTGAGCCAGAGGGATATTGGTGGCCACACACCTATTCCAACTGGCTCCTCTTGAAAATTTTAGTTCCACATGTTATTCTATAATCCTTTGTAATTGTGGGTTCTACACTTTTGGGGCCATATAAATCCCTAAAAAGTTTCCAGGTGGATATTGGTGGCCTCCCACCTAATCCAACTGGATTATTTTTTAAGTTTTCATGTTAGCACATCTTTCTATACTTCCAGGGCCATTTTGGGGCCCTAAACAATGTTTTTTTGGTGTTCCACAATCAAACTATAGTCAAAGTCAGATTTTGATGACAAGATGTGTAGTTATTGAAAATACCTTTCCAATGAGCTATCACGCGCCTAAAACAGAGGTCGTATGCAAAAGTTACGACCCCGGGAAGTTGAAGTACCAACTTACCCATCGAGGCCCACATAAAGTTTGGAATTTCATCTCCTAGAGTTAGGTTTTTGGATGTATAGGGTTTTGGAATTCATGACTAATGTTAAAAAGGCCTCTGGAGCCTCATTGTAATCATTCTTCTAAGAGGTATGCGCGTAGCAGCCACATCTCTTCTCAGAGATAACTACCACCATTCGAGCAAGTTTTTTCAGTTCTGCAGTTTTAGCTTATTTTATTTATTCAATAGAAGTTATTGTTCACTGGATATATGTTGTTCTTCTATGTATCTATGTGTTATGGTATTCAATATATTATTCATTTCATTCTGCTCATAAATTTGGGTCAAGCAGTTCCTCTTTAGTGTGTCGATGTGCAGGGTTCTTTATGCCTAAGTCCAAAAGCTAGTCTAGGAATTTCTCCATCAACTCTTGAGAAATTTCTACTCATCATTATCTCAACGAATCTACATGATTATTTCTCTCTAAGCATCATTGAAAATTGGGTTGGGAGGGGGCGAAGGAAGAGATCTGGAGGCATCTTCTGGGTTGGGGAAATGGGTGGTGGTCTCAAAAGTGGTCACATGAGCAGTAGCAGGCTTGAAATATTTGGCCTCGACTGGAGGAGAGGAGAAGTGATTTTCCATTCAAGATTGTCAAGGACAGACACAACATGAACCAGGTGGGCAACATGTGTAGGAGGTTTGATCACTCAGGCTAGAGTGGGAGCCAGCTTGAATCGATCTAGCATGTTCTTTGGTCATGAGTAAGAACCAATGAAAGGGAATACTGAGGAAAGTAGAGGAGAAGAGGACCCACGCGACCAAGAAGAAAGACATGTAGCGAGGTAAGAGCGATGAGAGGAGGTTGGAAAACTAGAGAGCACACATAGTAGAATGAATGAAAATATTTGGTGTCTTCCTGGTGAAGGCGTCAACCTTAAGGCATGGAAGGATCTGGAGATCCATCAAATTCACATGAGCGATAGTCATGGTGGAGGCCAGCTCTAGAGACGTTCACTGGAGATAACAGTTTGGAAGTAAATGAACATCGTCGGGGCACCAAATGAGGCAATCGAGGGAGGGTCATTTGGTTTACATATCACATGAAGTGGTAGCCATTTGTCACCCAACCTGGGGTTGGGTTTTCCCTCTGCGCCAATGAAAAGCATTCAATAGACAAGGGGTTCCGGGGTCTGGGAAGGTGAACATGTAAGATCACCATTCTATAGATTCACCCCAACATTGGCCAATTTATCTGCAACTTTATTGGCTTCCTGACGAACATGAGAGGGGATAAGAACGGTGTTGGGAAGAATTAAGGAATGTAATAGCTCCAAGTTGTTGATGAGTCTCTAGCTAGGAGATATTTTGGAAGGTTTTGAACCTATGAGGAGCTTAGAAAAGAGATCTAGAATGATTTACGAATCACCTTCCACAATGAGCTTTGAGAAACCCATTCGATTGGTAGTAAGTAATCCTTGGATAAGGGTCCATAATTATACAAAATTATTTATGTCGTGGTCAAGACTTCCATCCCAGTTTAGGAGAATATTTCCTTGATCATCCCTGAAAACAATTCAAAGCCTGTTGGGCCAGGGTTTCCTTTAGACACCCCATAAAAATTGAGTTTGATAAAACTTGGCATGGGTCTGCTCTGAGAGGTAGGGCTATCAGTGGTGGGTGGGCAGGTGGGGACAGAGGAGGGTAGGGAAATAGGGTGGATGTTCCTGTTGGAGAGAATGATTGTTTCAAACATATCACATTTGATATCATCTTGGGTCTATGGTTGGGAACAAACAATTTCTCTAATGCAAGAATGGACACGTGACCAAACTTGAGCTTCAAATTAAGAGGAAAAATTGAAAATTTTGTTGTTTCTTTCTTTCCAAATATTCAAAACTATGAAACCAAGGAGAAGTAGCCAGATACGATTGATCAATGGATTTTTGAAAGCATGTTGTCTCCAATGCTCATGGGTGGCTTTTACGCTATATGCATTTCGATCTGTGGTGCACATGGTGGAAGCCATCTAATCCAATAAGTGTAGGCTGAAGGTGCATTGATTGAGAATATGCTCGGTTGATTCCTCCTAATTACAACATAAGGGACATTTGTATGGACCTGTGAATCCCCGCTTTAAGAGATTCTTCCAAGTGAGAATTTTGTTTTGAACCATCAACCATAAAAAAGTGCTTACTTTGGGCCAATGATAGATTTTCCATATCCTTGCCCAAATTTCCTCTTTCTCTAGTAAGATATGTTTGGATTTTATATTATAATCCTATTTGATGGAGAACACTATGTGTGGTGTGTGGCCCCATTAGAGAATGTCCTGGTCATGCTAAATTAATATTTTTCTTGATTCCACCTCTCCTTTCCAAGGTGCTAAGTTGCAAGTATGTTGTATATCTAAAGTTAGAGGATTAGATTCCCACTCTCTCCAATGATGATGAGTTGTGTGATCCTTCCAGAAGTGATGGATTTGTAGGTTCATTTTGTGCTACATGTGTTGAGGGATTCCCTACATGTTTTCTTTGAAATGGAGTGGTGGTAAATTTTTCCAAGATTCAGTCCAAAAGAGAGTTGTATGTCCATTGTGTACCTCCCAAAAGGCATGTTCCTATACTAGATGGTGATTTCCACAGGTTTGTATTCTAGATCGAGTATCCGGGATTTGGGTTGGTGAGTCTAATCAATTTGATTTCCTATATACTAGGAACGTATTTGTGCCTCTAAAGTTTGGCCCAGAGGTTGGTCGGGTGAGTTAACTATCACCACTAGATCTTAGCTCCCATGACATTGTTTAGGATTCCCAGATCTCTTAGGCCTAGTCCACCAGTGGATTTGGGTTTGCAAAGGTCCTCCCATTTAACAAGCACCCATTTCCATCCTTCCTTAGTTCCTTGCCAAAGGAATTTGTGTTGAATGGAGAGAATGGATTTTATGATTGATTTTGGAGAGGCTAAATCTAAAAAGAGATAAATAAGAATGACTTGTAAACTGACTTCGAAAGAGTGAGGCGTCCATCCAAATTTAAAGATATGAAAGTCCAAGATTTAAGGTGATTTTTCAGAGAGGTTATGAGAGGCTCCCAAGAGAATATGTGAGAGGTTTTATCAGTGAGAGGGATTCCCAGGTATTTGGACAGAAGGGAACTCCGAGTGAAACCTAAAATATTGGATAGATGAACTTGGATAGCTTCAAGAGTGTTGAAGAAGAAGACCTATGATTTTCCTGAATTGATGGAAATGTCAGAAGCATCAGAGAAGTCATCCATAATTTTACGGATAGTGGAAGATTATTTTTAAGTAGTTGATCCCATTGTCATAATATCATCCACAAATTGGCTATGAGAGATACGATGGTTCATATTGGATAAATTACTCCTTGGAGACTTCCATTGGAAATATGGGTTTGGATGTATCTACTAAGTCGCTCAACCATGATGATAAAAAGGAAGGGAGAGAGGGGGTCGCCTTGTTAGATGCCTCTTGAAGGTGAGAAGGTTTTGGAAGGGGTGCCATTAACAAGGATGGAAAAGAAGGCAGTGGAGGTGAGCTTGAAAATCCAACTAACCCAATCTTAGTGGAAACCAAAAGTTGTGGGAATATGTTGCATATACTACCAGTTGATAGTATCAAAAGATTTAGTGAAATGCATCTTGATTATCATTCTATAGGTACGAGATGATTTTTAAGGGAGTTTATTACTTTGTGAGCAAGAATAATACTATCTATAATTTTCCTTCCCTCGACATAACCAGATTTCTCTTTTGAAATAATAAAAGGAATAATTGTTTTGAGGCGGATAAAAATTACCTTTGTAATAATCTTGTAGATGACATTACACAAAGCAATGGGTCTGAACTTCTTAGTATGAGACACTCATTATTCTTTGGGTATGAGTGTTATGAAGGTTGCATTAAGACCCGGGAGGACGTATTGAGAGTGTTTGGAATCTTCCATTATTTACCAAACTTCTTCTCTTATCATTGGCCAACAGTGGTGGAAAAAATCTATGGTAAAGTCGTCCGGTTCTGGAGATTTTCCGATCAACATTTCCTTCATCACTTGATATACCTGCTCAATATATATGGGTCGGATGTAACATCCCCCAACCCATTCGAATGACATTACAGATAAGAATTCTCATAAAAATGAAATTTCTGCTAACTAATGAATTCATTAAATTTAACCAATTTCTTGTAGCTTTTAGCTACAAATTAAAATAGGTTTAGCTACTGTCTACAACCATAAAATAGAAGCATATATAACATGCTAATAATCAACATGAAATGGATCTTAATCATTCACACAACAGTGTATAAATCACTTCCAAATACTCAGATTTAATGCACAACAATTAAACACATAAAGTAACACAACAACAAGATGAAACACTTATCTTTTCACAACAATTGTGCAACCAACTGCTTGGGACAAACGTTCCACCCAACCATAGAATGACTATTCCAAATATCAACAACCAACCACCCCCAAGATGAGGCTAGCAATCCGTATAAGATGAGGCTAGAAATCCTCTTGACCTGTCCAACCCAAGGAATGTACCCCTTCACTAATCTCAATCCCTCGGTCATCACATTGATTTATCTAGGTCTCTCTGGCATAGGTAACCAGGAATATCTTAGTTGGGAACTCAAGGGAACTTGCTGCTAGAAAAACTATCAACAAACCAACATCAACACTTGTTGTTTCAGTGCAACTTACACAAGAGTTCACTCTTCAAGCCTGAAAACCTGTCTCTTCAATTTTCTAGCTCCAATTCACTCCAAATACACTCCAACATGATCTAGAATTCTCCCTCCATGGATGCACCAACTCCAAGATCTGTTTCTTTCTCTCTACTTGCTTTCCATGCATAAAAACTCAATGTGTAAAACTGATCTCCCCCACCCATACGAATTTCTTCTCTTTGGCTTTCCTTTCTTGACTCACACTCTCCCCCAAGCTGATTGTACTCAACCCCCATGTACCCAATAAATTTGGGATGTGACCACTCACACCCACCCTCTTACATGTATTCAATGATTGGCTTTGGGAACACTCAATCAGAAATTGGAAGGTTCATATACAATTAGAAAATTTAGGAAAATGGGTTAAATTAATATACATGGGTATTTCCCCTTGAACCCCTCTTGGCCATTATCCTAGACACTCCCCCCTATTGTGGATTAATTCATCCTCCATCTCTTTTCCATGTCCCCTTAGCATATGACATCACTTTTTTATTATTAAAACATAGAAATGCAATTCACATATTACATCACTTTGGCCATAGCCACACACAATATCTACATAAGCATTAATTAAACTGGGGATTATAGTGGGGATATTACATTCCCCTTCCCCTACAATTGTGTGTTGTCCTTGGTGCACTCCATTCTCATATACATATATGCAAATTACATCACAATACTTAGAAAATAAAATTCTGCAATTTTACAACTCCAGCAGTAGTTCCAACCATAATCTCTTATTCCTCTCAACTTGCCGACCCAAGGAATGCACCATTCGTTTATCATGGATAACCCAAGGGATGTACCATCCATTTATCAGGGATAAACCAATGGAGGTAAAATATTTTTATCAAGGCTAACCAAAGGAATGAGCCATTCTTTTATCAAGGTCCCCAATGCAGTTGGTTAGGACTCTGAGATGTGGTTCCATAATTTAGCTACTCAAAATGGAGTCTTGCAATAAGTTTTCTTCAAATTTGTCAAACATTTGTGGGTATTATGCCCGCTTGTTTTCTTCATGCTCCCATGTAGCATCTTCAGGAACGTAGCAAGTCCATTGAACCTTTACCAATGCTATGGCTTCGTTACTAATCACTTTGACTTTTTGGTCTAGGATGTGTACTTGTTCCACCCAAAAATCCCCTTAGGGATCCACCTAGATCACATTCTAATCAATTATGTGGTTAGGATCATGCACATATTTCTTTAACAATGACATATGAAATACATTATGCACTCTCATGGATGTAGGAAGAGCTAACATGTATGCAACTGGCCCTATCCTTTCTAATATTTCAAAAGGCCCACAATATATCGCTGCCAACTTCAGGAAGCTTCCTAATCTTAGCGAACTTCTATTTTCCTTCACTTTCAAAAACATTTGTTCTCCCACTTTAAAGTATTTAAAAATTATGTTCTTGTCTGCATAACTTTTCTGCCTATCATGTGCAGCCTTTAAATTATGTTTTATCTTTTCCATCTGCTCTTCCATTTCTTTTAAAAAATTTGGCCCAATAATTGCTCTGTCTATTGGATTATCCCAACTCACTGGAGTGTTACATTTTCTACCATACAATGCTTCAAATAGACTCATCTTCAATGAGGCTCGATACCCATTACTGTAGGAAAATTCAACTAAATGAATATAATCTTCCCACTTTGTTGGCTGATCCATCACATACATTCTAAGCATGTCCTCAACTATTCTATTAGTCCTTTCTTTTTTCCCATCTGACTCTGGATGATGATAGGTTGTACTAAGATTGAAATTTGTTCCAAATCCCTTGAACAAACCTTTCCAAAAATTAGATGTGAAATTTGGATCTCTATCTGCAACTATGGCTTTAGGTACCCCATGTAGCCTAGCAACATCTTTCATGTAGATATCTACAATGTTTTATGCCGTGTGTGTAGTCTATACTGGAATAAAATGTGCTTCTTTAGTTAATTTATCCACAACTACCATGATGGAATCATGTTGTTTCACTGTTTTGGGAAGCTTAGCAATAAAATCAACCGTGACAACTTCCCACTTCCATTCTAGAATGGGAAATGGTTGTATCAAACATGTTGGATGACTATGCTCAGTCTTGACTTTTTGGCATTCTATACATTTGGCTATGTAATTAGTCACTTCCTTCTTCATTCCTGGCCAAAAGTATTGGCTTCTTACTGCTACAATTAGTTTTTGATATCTTGGGTGCCTGACATATGGCACATTATGCATCTCCTTCAGAACCACATTTTTTAGTTCACTGGAATTCAACACATACACCTTACCTTTGTACATGAGAATTTCATCTTCTTTTAGCTCATAATAATTAAATTTGTACTGAAAATTACCTTACTGTAATGCTTCTTTTATTTTCACATAGTGTTGATCTTAATTTGTTGTTGCAATAATTTTGTATTTCAAATATGTTCTGTACATGTTGATGGCTGGAATATGAAATTCATGAGCTCTCCTTATATGTGCATAAGCCACTTGATATTCCTTTCCCTTTATATGCTTAATCTCGAAGTCATATTCACTCAGAAATTCCAGCCATCTAGTTTGTCTGGAATTTAGTGTTGGTTGTATGCTTCAAACCAAAGTGGTTTGTCCTTAGATCGAATTTCTTACCCATAAGGTAATGCCTCCACATTTTCAATGCATGTAAAATCGCTACTAACTCCAAGTCATGTGTAGCAGAATTCCTCTCATGCTATTTTAATTTTCTGGACTCATAGCATATCGCATGGTCCCTTTAACTGAGAACTCCATCGAGTCCCTCTTTGCATGCATCGGTGAACACAAAAAAATATTCATTTGGATTTGAAATCTTCAATATTGGTTCACTTGTCAATATTCCTTTCAACTATTGAAAACTCTCTTCACACTTGGAAGTCCATTCAATTCACTCCCTTCTTTTGTAAAGAAGTGATTGGACTTGCAATCTTTGAAAACCCTTTTATGAATCTTCGGTGATAACTGGAAGACCCATGAATGATTTGACCTCTGTCACATTCTTTGGCGGTGTCCATCCTCTAATGGCCTCTATCTTCTCAGCATCAACTAATTCTATCCATGTTGTTGATATTATATGCCCCAAGTAGTGAATCTTCTTTTGATAAAAGATGCACTTACTTAGCTTAGCATACAATCTATGCTTTCTTAAAACTTGCAACACCATTCTTAAACGATTCTCATGTTCCCCTTCTAATTTAGAGTAGATGAGGATATCATCCAAGAACACAATTACAAACTTGTCCAGGTACTCCCTGAACACTCCATTCATCAAACACATAAAATCTACCATTGGGTCATTTGATAGTCTAAATGGTACTACTGTGAATTCATAATGCCCATATCTTGTTATGAATGCTGTCTTGTTGATGTCTTCTTCCTTTATCCTTTCTTGGTGATAGCCTGATCTCAAGTCAATCTTTGAAAATACTCTCGTACCTTTCAGTTGATCAAACAAATCATCAATTCTGGGAAAAGGTTACTTATTTTTTATGGTAACCTTATTAAGTTGCATGAATCAATACACAACATTAAGCTTCCATCCTTCTTCACAAAAATAACCGAGGCTCCCCAAGGTGACACACTTGGGCATATATACCCTTTCTTCAACAACTCTTCAAGCTGCATCTACAACTCCTTCAATTCCGGTGTACCCATTATGTATGGTGTCCTGGACACTAGGGCAGCTCCTAACACTAAATCAATAGAGAAATCAATGTCTATCTATTAGGGACCTAACCTCCCTAACCCCTCACGTAGGTAGAATAATATAATTCCATGTAATAAAGGCCAATATTAATAAGGCCTAGTAATAAGGAAGAATAAGTCAAATGTAAGAAAGCCTAATAGAAGCTTCCACTTCTAGAAGGATCTTCCTCTAGATTGTTCTTTTGGATAGATAGAGTATAAATAGAAGTAGATGGTATGAGAAATCTTCTCTTGGATATTATTTTAATAAAGCTCTGCTCTATTGGAGGTTTCCCCGTTGAAGAGGCAAGTGAACATTGCTATCAATAATCAAAGTAGTCTTTCTGATGTTATTTTGGTATTATTCTGGTATTGTTCTGATTATATCATTGCTTCTCTTCAATTTCTAGCTAAAATATTTATGCTCTACATACTATTTTATATCACATTCCTCGACAGAAAATTGTGGGTTAATTTTTTTTTCAAGGTAGAGATGTATTTCGCCGTCTTAAAGCTATATATATCTATCAGTATGCGCATAAACCCATGGTAAGAGAGTCATACATGCAAGAAATACAAGTGGTACCTAAGTGCACATATGTTGGCCACCCTTGTAACCCATGTTGGTACCCCTTCGAGTGGTAGCACATTAGACAACACCTGTATACAAATCATCCTAGATCTCTTGAATCCCTCCATAGATAAACTGATCGGTCACTTGACTACTATAGTGCCACCAAGAAAAACACTCGGGAAGATACTATCTAGTACGTGGGTAGTCGAGTAGTACGGTTAAGGGCACGATCTAGCCTCCTTAGTTGGCTCCCTAAGATATTGGTATGAGTACTACTGTTGGACCTCACATGTATATTGAAGAGCTATAGAATAGGACAAACCCTTATCTATAGAAACCTTGAATATCCTACCCCTGGAGACGGAAAAAAAAATAGAACAGATAATTTATATTTCCACGTAACTATGCCTTTTGCATTCTGGTTGTGAAACTACTACACATTTCTTCCTGTTAAGCATTTGGGAATTTCGTCGCTGTAGTATTATTTAGGCTGGAGTATAACTCTGCAGGAGTAAAAAAAAAAAGTATAGTGGTCCCGCCGACACACTTATTTGGGACCTATCCCACCGGATTCCACTCTTCACCCCAATTCCAGTGATACGTATGATTTTTAACACAATTTTTTTGTGGACCCGACCTGTCTATGACACCCTTATTTGGATCCTATCCCTTTGGATCCCCCTTTTTTCCCTGATCGTAGTGGTACCTATAATTTGACACCCTTTTTCTCCGTGGTCCCACCCACCCCTCCAGACCCTTTTTTTTCCCCTATACCATTTTCCTTCTCCTTTGTCCAAATGACTACCACATGAGCCCAAGAACTCAATGTCTTGATTGTTGAAAACCACTAGAATAAGGAATACATCAAGCATATCAGTTCCAACATTAGCTCCATCAATTCAACTATTGAGATCCTCAAGGAACAATGTTCCCACATCAAAGACCTCCAGGAACAATGTTCCCACATCAAAGACCTCAAGGAACACTTCCTGGGCCATTCCCATAACCCTTCCTCCTCTGAACAACCATCTTATTAGGATGACCATGAATCTTCCCATTACCAAGGCCTTCATACTACCCACTTTTCCCGAGATCTTCGCCCTCCTAGAATTGAGGTGAAGAAATTTGATGGATTAGATCCTATAGGTTGGGTCACCCAAATGGAACATTAATTCTCTTTGCATGACATTACTAATGATTTAGTCAAGCTTCATTATGGTTTCCTACATCTGTATCTGGAACGATGGCAATGGTGGCAATGGCTAAAAAGGCATGCCAAGGGTATCTTTCTTGGACACAGTTTGTGGCCAAACTTTATAACCACTTTGACTCTAACACCACCATTTAGGTCATCTGACCAATTTAAAGTAGTCTGGGACAATGGAAGACTTTATTTCCACATTTGAGAACTTGGATTTCAGAACGGAGGGCATGTCAGATGCTTTCTTTAGGGAATGCTTTATCAGTGGCCTCAAAGATGAAATTTTTTCCCATGTTCTCATGGAACACCCCCAGAATTGGTTGGAAGCTACTTAATGAGCCAAGGAAGCCCAACAGATTGTGTCCTCCCAGACCTGCAAGCCATCCTTTCCTCCTCACCCTAAACCCACCAATTTTTCCCCTCTGGCAACTCTCCTCAAGATCTAGAAATTAACCAGGGCTGAAATGGTTGAATGTCAATTCAAGGGTCTTTTTTATAATTGTGATGACAAATATTTTCCTGGGAACAAGTGTAAGTAACAAAATCTTTTTATGGATGTGACTAAGGATATTTCAGAAGAAGATGTTGTTGTTCCGCCCATGGAGGAACTACCACCACCTTCTGACCTCACCCCACCCTCTGACCCACCAGACGTTAACCCGGTGATTTCACTTAATTCCCTCACTACCTTCTCTGCTCCCCAGACTCTCAAATTAATTGGTTACATCAAAAATAGGAAATTCATCATCCTTGTGGATAGTGGTAGAACCCATAACTTTATTCATCGTCGCATCTCCCAAGAAGTCAATTGTTACATCTGTGTCGACAATAATTTTCAAATCATGATTGTCAATGGTGGTTCCATGAAATGTGGGGGACGATGTGAAAATGTATGACTCCAAATTGGTTAGTATCACCTGAAATCCCATATGTTTTCTATAGACATGGGTGGTTATGACATTGTTCTTGGTGTTGAATGGTTACGCACTCTAGGCCCCATTCTCATGGATTTTAAGGACTTAACCATGCAATTCCAATAGGATGGATAATAGTATAAGTTCCAAGGCATCACCACAAGCTCCTCTGAGATCATCAGTTCCCACCGCATGCAAAATCTCCTCAAGAAAGGTCATTCGAGAATTATAGCCCAACTCCACTCCATTCATGCTATTGAGACACCTTATGTGCATCCCGACCTCCAATCTATCTTGTCCTGCCACCATGTTGTTTTTACCAGCCCCCAAGAAATTTCCCCTTCCCGTGGAGTCCATGATCATTCCATCTCTCTCATCCTAGGAAGTCTTCCTCCCAATGTTCAGCCTTATCGTCATCCTTTTTCCCAAAAGAATGAAATTGAGAAAATTGTTCATGAATTACTAGAATCTAGTGTTATTCGTCCTAGTACTAGCCCCTATTCTTCCCCTGTGGTCATGGTACTCAAGAAAGAAGGTACTTGGCGCATGTGTCCTGATTTTTGCGCCCACAACAAACTCACAATCAAATACAAATTCCCCATTCTTGTCATTGATGACCTCTTGGATGAATTGAGTGGTGCTTGTTGGCCCTTGACCAAGTTTTGAGGAATACTTGGTCATATTTGACTATTTTCGGTACTCCGACATCCAGTCAAAGAAGGAGTGCATGGAGAAGAGGAGATCACGGGATCTCTGCCCCTTTTTAGGTATTTTTGGGCTTTTTTGGAATATTGTAATGGGAAAGGGATATCGGCCCTTATTTAGGCCTTTTGTATGTATAAATAGAAGGGTAGGAGATGCGTATAAAAAGGGAGGTGTGTGATGTAAAGAGAATGGCTTAGTGCATAAAGTAGATCTATGTGATCAGATGTCTGTGTGATTGTAAGAGCTCTATGCCTACTGTAAGTATTGTAAGTGTTAAGTGCACGGGTCAAGGGAGGACTTAGTGCTTGGATCTACCCGGGGAAAGAAGATCTAGCAAGTTGCGCAGATCTCTTGTCCTAGGTAGGGTAGGATCTTGAAGGCTTTGTGTTGTAACTTGGTTTACAGAAGATAATAACAGAAGAAGACTTTGTGGACATAGCCCCAGGGTGGGGGTGAACCACGGTAACTCTGTGCATTGTGCTGATGTGTTTTTCTTGCTAAGTGCTCTGATATGTTTAGATATATCTATTGATGCTTTGTGCTTATGAGATATGAATGCATGCTAGATATGATACATAATATGCTAAGTGATTAATCTATAAAGTATAACCTGTTTATCATTTCTAAGTGATAGATCTGAGTAATTACTGCGGTGCTCTGTGCTTTCTGCGAAGTGTATTAATGAATGCATGTTAAGGAATAACTGATGCTAAGTGTGTTGTAAGCAATATAATCACAGATCTGTGTCCCATCTAAGGTTGCAGACATCTGAGTCCTACAACCGCCCCTGCCTCTACCTCGAGTGAGACTTCATCTGCTTCGTAGGTGTTTACGAAAGGGTCGATAGTTAGGGTTTTGTTGGTGCGCTCTTGAGCGTTGAACCCTGGGTCTTCCCCTGTGCCAACAAATGGTTCTGTTACTGGGACCTGAAACTGTGATTATTGGGAACTGAAGAAGAATAAGTCTTGTGCAAAATAAGCTCTATGCGTAGATTTGTTTCCCTAGTGCGCAGTGTTATGTTTGACCTGTGAAGCTTTGTGCCAAGAAAAAGAAGTCAGATCTGCGAAGAAAGAGAGATTAGATCTGAAGAAAAGAGGTCACATCTAAAGAAAAGAAGTCAGATATGCGAAGAAAGAGGTCAAATCTGCAAGAAAAAGGTAAGATCTGTAAGCTTTGTGCTTTGATAAAGGTAAGAATTGTTAAAAGTCTTAGATCTGGAAGATTTGTGCTCTATAGAAGTAAGATAAGTGATTTTTTTTGTTTCTAAAGCATGGATCTAGGTATGTTTGATAGATTGTGTCCTGTAGATAAAAGAAAGTTTGATATGAATAGATCTAATAAGTATAAATATGTTATACCTATGCATCGAAAGAATGTTTGGACTAGCAAGTGGATGCAGGATCCTAGAAAGAGTTTTTTGCAGGCTAGTCACCATGATCCTGGTGCGCAGTACAGAAGGAGTTGGGGAACATCTAAACGAAAAAGAGGATTAACCCTCTATTATAGTTGTAGAAGACCGAGACATCTTGCTAAGGAATTCCCTGGGAGAAGACCTAGTTGTAAATTCTAACCTTGTACAATATCTACTGCAAACTGATATTCAGAAAAGAACAGAAAAGATACAATGGCAAATACAAACATTACACAGAGATTTTTCACCTGGAAACCCAAACCGGGAAAACCAGCATATATTATATTCATACATTGTGTTACATTTTTTACAATACAATATACATATAGGAGCCAGCAACATCCAAAACCCTAACCCAATGACCTGGATTAGTCCAAAACCCTAATTCCTTAACTGGAAATAGAAAACCATCGACAAAAAACCATGTGCCGAAAAACCACCTAAATAAAATGTGGTCCCGGAAATATGTCATCCTGGTAATATGTCATCCCGGAAATATGTCATCCCGGTAATATGTCGTCCCGGTGCGAAAAAAAAATTCGAGGGCGCTGCCCTCAAACCCCCACGCAGGGGGCTCCGCCCCCCTCTAACCCCCCTGCGCGCCTGGTGCAGACGCTCAAACACTACTACTAGTGCAAAGAATATAACACATACCCAACACTAGTTGCCTCTGTTGTAAATCTATGGACCATGAAGTATTGGATTGCCCTAAAATGATTGCTAGGCTTGAGAAGTTGAATATGGAGCAAGAAAACCCTGAAGGAGATCAAGAGACCAAGATTATAGTAGAAGCCTAGAAAGAATCAAAAAATATATTGCTACAGATGAAAGATACCTTGAATGATCACCGACATGTTAGGCTATCATATATCTTCAAAGAAAAGGAGAAAATCGAAGCAAGAATAGGAGACTTTGGCATTGACTGTACTCTTTATGAAGAAACACAAGTGAACATTATGCCAGAAAGAACTTGGGAATCTATAGGAAAGCTTGCCATGATCCCTTCCCTAGGAGGAACAAGTTTCTTCAGAGGAAATCTAGTAAACCTATGTGGAAGGCTCCCCCAGATACCTATGATTGTCAATGGAACTTTGACAGAGGAAGACTTTTAGATCATTAAATTTGTTGAAGACAACGCCCCGTTTATCATGCTCATAGGGAAACCCTGGATTGATAGAGAACAAGCCAGATGAAAAGAAGAAGAACAAGTTTTGGAATAGAAGAAGCAAGAGTTAAAAGACTTTATGACCAGAAGGATCGTGCACTTGATTGAAGAACAGAAGAGAAGATCACAGATATTCAATATTAGCAACTCCGATGTCGAAGCTAAGAGAACACTTGAGGATCCACAGAACATCGATTTACCTATTTTTGATACAAAAGAAGTATTATCAAGGAACCCTAGGAGATAATTTCAACAACACAAAGTAACTAAGACCATAGAAGATAAACATCAGAATGGTAAAAGCACTACTGAGACGAAGCTCACGGGGAAGAAGGCTAGGAAGTTAAGAAAGAAAAGGGTTAATATTGTAAGGTTACAAGAGGTTCTAGAGGACACTTTGCAACAAGAAGAATTGCAGAATTGGAGCTTCGCCGAGATATCAGTACAACGACATAGAGTACTTCACCATGACGAAGCAATATAGTTGTTGGAACCGATATACCTGGTAGTTGTTGGAACCACATTTTGCTCTGTGACTGGATTAGAACAAAAGGCCGAGGAACCCTTAGACCGACAAGTGATGAAGCTTGCTGAAGTTATTCAGCAACTGCAGTAAAGAGTGGTGTACTTATAGCTTCAGATCATCCCAAGTACCTCGCAAGAAGAGCGCGACCAACAAGAAATAACTGCCCGAGGTACAGTAGAAAGGATTAAAGAACTCACTGAAGAATGCAAACAACTAAGTACCATAAGTGCGCAGATACATGAGAACCTGACCGAGTACCCAGAATTACATAAACTGGAGTCTCAGCTCCAGGAGGCGAAGTAGCATGCAGATAGACTTCAGATGTAGTTGAAGGCCCTATCAACTATAGAGAAAATGAAGCGATCCCACGAGAAATGTGTCGCACAACAGATAATCCACATGATCCAGAGAAAGGTCATGGAAGTGACGCAACAACTTCAACATTTGCAGGATAAGGCATGTCAACTATTTTTGGAGATTGAGAACCAAGGGACAGAGCTACAACAGGTCATGATCATAGCAGAGCAGCGCCTAGAAGGACCAGTCAATAACGCACTCATCCAGGAGTTCGTCGAGTAGGAGGAAATCACAAAGCAGTAGGTCGAAGCAGCTCGAGCCAAACTTGAGGCATTCGAAGCGGAACTGGTCAGACCTGAGTGACTCAGAATGAGTCACAGGTGAGTGTTGGGGGCATGTTGGCCCTTAACCAAGTTTTGAGGAATACTTGGTCATATTTGACCGTTTTTGATACTCCGACATCCAGTCGAAGAAGGAGCGCATGGCGAAGAGGATATCACAGGATCTCCACCCCTTTTTAGGGATTTTTGGGCTTTTTGGGAATATTGTAATGGGAAAGGAATATTGACCCTTATTTAGGCCTTTTGTATGTATAAATATAAGGGTAGGAGATGTGTATAAAAAGGGGGGTGTGTGATGTAAATTGAATGGATTAGTGCATAAAGTAGATCTATGTGATAAGACGCCTGTGTGACTGTAAGAGCTATGTGCCTACTGTAAGTATTGTAAGTGATGAGTGCATGGGTCAAGGGAGGACTTAGTGCTTGGATCTACACGGGGAAAGAGGATCTAGCGAGCTGCGCAGATATCTTGTCCTAGGAAGGGTAGGATCTTGAAGGCTTTGTGTTGTAACTTGGTTTACAGAAGATAATAACAAAAGAAGGCTTTGTGGACGTAGCCCCAGGGTGGGGGTGAACCACGGTAACTCTGTGCATTGTTCATATGTGTTTTTCTTGCTAAGTGCTCTGATATGTTTAGATATATCTATTGATTCTTTGTTCTTATGAGATATGAATGCATGCTAGATATGATACATAATATGCTAAGTGCTTAATCTATTATGTATAACCTATTTATCATTGCTAAGTGCTAGATCTGAGTGATTACTGTGGTGCTCTATGCTTTCTGCGAAGGGTATTAATGAATGTATGTTAAGGAATAACTGATGCTAAGTGTGTTGTAAGAAAGATAATCATAGATCTGTGTCCCAGCTAAGGTTGCAGACATTTGAGTCCTGCAACCACCCCTACCTCTACCTTGGGTGAGACTTCATATGCTTCGCAGGTGTTGTCAAAAGGGTCGGTAGTTAGGTTTTTGTTGGTGTGCTCTTGAGCGTTGAACCCTGGGTCTGCCCCTGTGCCAATAGTGCTCAGTACTTCACCAAATTGGATCTACATTGTGGCTACCACCAAATCCGTATGAAAGCAGAAGACATTCCCAAGACTGTATTTCACACTCATGAGGTTCATTATGAATTCTTGGTAATGCCCTTTGGATTGTGTAATGCATCTTCCACTTTCCAAAGTCTTATGAATCATGTCTTCTGTCCTTTTCTCTGTCATTTTGTCTTAGTTTTCTTTGATGATATTCTCATCTATAGTAAAAATTTCCCATCCCATATCTCCCATGTGAATCAAGTTCTCCATCTACTCTCTAAACACCAACTTTTCCTCAAACAATATAAGTATTCATTTGATGTCTCAGAAGTGGAATACCTGGGTCATATTTTCGGCAAGGATGGTGTCCGAGTGGATCCTAAGAAAATTTAATCTATGCGAGATTAGCCTCGCCCTAAAACTTTTAAGAACTTGCGTGGTTTTCTGGGTTTAATGGGGCTATTATAGGAAGTTTGTTCAAAATTATGGAAAGATTGCAGCTCCTCTCAATTCCCTCCTTAAAAATAATGCTTTCACTTGGACTTCAGCTGTAGATCTTGCCTTCCAAGCCTTAAAATATTCTATGTGATCGATCCCTATCCTAACCCTCCAAGACTTCAAAAATACATTCGTATTGGAATGTGATGCTTTCAGGAAAGGAATTGGAGCCGTCCTCATGCAAGATGGAAGGCCCCTGGCCTTCATTAGAAAAAACTTTCATAGTGACATTTGGGCCAATCCATTTATGAAAAGGAAATGTTAGATATTCTGCATGCTATTGATCTCTGGCGTCCTTATTTATTGAGTCAATGATTCCAAATGAAAACTGATCATCATAGTCTCAAGTATTTCCTAGAACAATGAATTTCATCCCCGACGCAGTAAAAATGGGCGACCAAGATATTTGGCTATGATTATGAGATCATTTACAAGAAGGGAAAGGGAAATGTAGTGGTAGATGCTCTTTCCCAGAAATATGAAGAATACGGGTCTGTTTTCTCCCTCTCCTTCATTGTACCAGATTGGCTCCAAGTTGTTCATTAGGAATGGTTGCAAGACCCCAAAATTTCTATCTTGCTCCACCAATTGCAACACAATTATTCAGTTTCTCCAGGGTACTCCTGGCATAATGATGAGCTTTGCTACAAAGGTCGTTTTTATTTATGCAATCAATCCCAACTTAAATCCACAATTCTTTCTGAACTTCATGCCTCACCCACAGCTAGGCATTTAGGGTTTACAAAAACCTATGAACGGGTCAAACATTCTTTTTTATGGGAGGGTATGAAACAGGATGTCCACACCTTTATGGTTGAATGTGAGGTCTATCAACACAACAAGGGAGAAATTGTCAAAGATCTAGGCACACTCCAACAACTTCCAATTCCCCCTGCTATTTAGCGAGATATTTCTATGGATTTCATTGTGGTCTTACCTAAATCGAGTAATAAGTCAGTCATCATGGTGGTAGTAGATCGTCTCTCCAATTATGCTCATTTTTGTGCTCTTCAACACCCATTCACAACCTCCATAGTGGCTCAAGTCTTCATGGATAATATCTTCAAGCGTCATGGCATGCCTAATTCTATTGTCTCTGACAGAGACCCCACTTTCACCAGCAATTTTTGGCAAGAATTTTTCAAGCTACAAAGAACCCAATTGCATCTCAGCACTACCTATCACCCCCAGACGGAAGGCCAGATTAAATTTGTCAACAGGTGTTTGGAAACATATTTGAGGTGTTTTACATCTGAGTGGAAAACTTAATGGGCTCAATGGTTACCCCTAGCTGAATGGTGGTACAACACATCTTACCATACAACTACTCGCATGACTCCTTTTGAAGTAGTCTATGGCCAAAATCTCTCATTAGTTCTCTCATATATGCCAGGGGTCTCAAAGGTTCATGAGGTTGACAAAAATATTACATTTCGCAAGACTATTCTTCATGCCCTCAAAGACAATTTGGTCATGGATCAGAATCGCATGAAGCAATAAGCAGATCAAGGTCGTTCCAAACACCATTTTGTTAAAGGGGACCAGGTATTTCTTCGACTACAACCTTATAAGAATACTTCACTCAAAGCTCAACATTGTCAGAAACTTGCGCCCAAATTTTATGGTCCTTATAAAGTGCTCAATTGTGTGGGATTGGTGGCCTATAATTTATCTCTACCTAGTCAGTCGAAGCTCCATCATTTTTTTCATGTTTCCTGCTTAAAGAAGGTGATTGGAACTAATTGCCAAACTCAAACTAGTCTCCCTGAGTTGGATGAAGAAGGTTCCATATGGTTGCAACCACAAGCAGTCTTGGCCCAAAGAGAGCGTCATCTCCATCAACACACCATCCAGGAAGTGTTAGTCCAATGGAAAGATACACCTCTAGAAGATTCCACTTGGGATTTGATGACCATTCTATAAAAATTCCCTCATCTGAATCCTTGAGGACAAGGTTGTTGTTCAATGGGGAGGGCATGCTAGGGACCTAACCTCCCTAACCCCTCACATAGGTAGAATAATATAATTCCATGTAATAAATGCCAATATTAATAAGGCCTAGAAATAAGGAAGAACAGGTCAATGTAAGAAGACTTAATAGAATCTTTCACTTCTAGAAGGATCTTCCTCTAGATTGTTCTTTTGGATAGATAGAGTATAAATAGAAGTAGAGGGTATGAGAAATCGTGTCTTGAATATTATTGTGATAGAGCTCTACTCTGTTGGAGGTTTACCCCTCAAAGAGGAAAATTTAAATTGCTATCAGTAATCAAAGTACTCTTTCTGGTGTCATTCTAGTATTATTATGGTATTTTTCTGATTATATCATTGCTTCTATGCCATTTATAGCTAAAATATTTATGTTTTGCATACTATTTTATATCTGGAATACTACATTATCTTTGGTGGAAACCATGGAATTTCTCTAAAAACGTCTTCAAAATCCCTCAAGACCAGATGGTCTTCAATGCTTGTCACTTTGTCTTTGGCTTCATGCTCCATATAGGCTGCAAACATTTGAGATCCCTTCCTGAAACTCTTCTTCAACTTCATAACTAAAATATCTCTAACAACTATAGCTATTGGAATGCCTTGAATCTTGCCTTGTTTTCCTTCCTCATCAAGACATGTGATTGTCTTGTTGTAACAGTCTAGGACAACATGGTTTTTTTCCAACAAATCCATGCCAATTATACAATCATATGAACCCAATGGTATGATGTTTACATCTACCTTCATGCTAAGTCTATTCATGTCTATTTGACAATATTTCACCAACTCATTGATCTTTCTCTTAGCCCCTATGGATAACTGAACTAACCAATATTTCTTATTCTTACTTCTTTGCAAGTGAAATCATTCAACAATTTTAGCATTTATGTAACTATGGCTAGCTCTAGATTCAATCAAAATTGCTTTGGGTTGGTTATCAATCTTACCTTCCACTTCGATCATGGGGGATTTATATTTTTCCTGCTTGTTGTCCAAGTTTGCATAAATCCTTGGCATGCTTCCTTCCATGTCTTCCACTTTTTCAGCCTCTTGAATGTTGTGGAAAGTCCTCATTCTTTTTCCTTTGTGAGGGAAATCCCTATATAAGTGATTTCCCTCACATCCCCAACATTGAACAAGCTACTATCTTGGCCTTTTCCCAAATGAATCTACATTATTTTTATCATTTTGGTCTACCTGGATTTTCTGATTTGCTTGGGGGTTATTCTTGAAAAAGGGTGGCTTAAAAACTTTCTACCTTTGATCATTTTTCCCTGTCATCTCGTCATTCCAAGACTTTTGGAAAACTGGCCTTCCTTTGTTTTTCTCATAAAGGTGTCCTTCTCTTCTTATGGTTTCCTCCAAAGTCTTGGTATTATCATATTGTATCTTATCACTATAGAAGGAGAGTAACCCACTTAGAAACCTTTGGATTTTGACTTTCTCATCCTTGATGAAGTCAACATACTTCAACAATTCAAAGAACCGCTTCTCATATTCCTCCATCATCATGGTTTCCAAATTGAGTTCAAAGAACTCTTTCATATTTCTCTCATAGTAATGCTCGAACAAATATTTCTCTTGAAAGTACCCTTTTAACTCCCTCCATGAGATCCTCTTCTCATCAAGGTTATTGGCTTGCTTAAGTTGATTCCACCACATGGTTTTCTTTCCGTGTAAGTGGTAAGTGGAAATTCTAGCTTCTACCCAAGAGGGGTAGTCATGCAGCTGGAAATATTTCTTCATTTCCAATAGCTAGGCCTCAACCTCTTCACCCTTCTAGTGTTCATCATTGAAAGTAGGTGGCTTGATTTTCCTGAGTTCACCTTGCAAGACGTCTTCCTCGTGCCTTCTTATTTGCCTCCAAATAAGAGACACACTTTGGCTACTCCCTGACCCTGAACTTGGGCAAGTTCTTCTAGTGTAATTCCTTGGAGAATGATGGTGTCTACTCATGCTTCTTGACTTCCTATCATTTCCATGACCATCTCTTTTTCTATGGGATCGTGATGTTGATGCTTTTCTAGCACTAGTTTCTTGCTTGGTGCCAAATTCCTTGTTAACTTGCTTATGTAGAATATTTAAGCTCTGAAGTATTTCTTCCCAAGCCTTTATGATCCTCTCATTGGCTCTATAGCTTTGCACTTGTTTTTGTAGGCTTCTCATGGTTACAGTCCCCTGCCTGTCTCTTCTCCCATTAGACTCAGTCTCAACATTACCCATGCTGGTAGGAAAACCTCCAATTTCTTCTTCATGGTTGTAAGATCCTTGAGCATATTCCATAACTCTAGTCCTCATATAAGAACTAAAGTTTCTTTTCGTACCTCTAATTCTGCAAGAAATGTGCATGCAATAATTTCTATTAGAATTAAGCATATTGTGGAATATTTATTAATTATATTACAGGTCATGCTTCATTTCAAATCATGAAGAATATTAATGCATTATTCTAGAATTTGATTCCTTAAATGTATTATTTTCCAAAACGACTTTCCAACAACTATCCTACTTCCTCAATTTGAGTTCTGAGTGGAATTTACAACAATTACAAGTTGCAATTTCCACTCTTTTGCTACTACATAATTCACTTCTATCATTTTTGAAGAAGATATAATTCCCAATGAAAAATTTTGGGTTGAAATATTTCTTCTACTCCTCACGACCTTCCCCAATGATTATTCATTCACTTCAATCTGAGCTTCGCGCTCGAAGTTATGGTGGAAAAACAATGAAGAATTATTCAATGGTGTATTCAACATAGTAGCAACACTCAACAACCATCTAATCATATCTTGACTAGATCTCCACCATTGATGGATTAATAATGGATGTAAGTCACATCTCTTCACCGCCATACTCTTCACCTCTTGAACATTTAATTTTCCTTGAATTATTCTACAAAAAATTGAGGCTTTTGCTCAATTTTGCCTCAATTCTGTCATGGGCAACATAGCCGCTCTGTAACGTCGATTTCGACCATTCCAGAAATCAATTCTTTTCAAATTTCCTCTTCAACATTCTTCTACTCGACCCAGCCAGGCTTAGTGTTGAAAACTAGGCTCTGATACCATATTGTAATGTCCCCCAGCCCATCCAAGCAACATTACGGTGCATAATACTCATAAAAACAAAATTTCTACTAACTAATGAATTCATTATAGTTAACCAATTTCCTTTAGCTTTTATCTACAAATTAAAATAGTTTTAGCTATTGTATACAACCATAAAACATAAACATCTACATCATGCTAATAATAAAATGAAATGCAGCTTAATCATTCACACAACAACGTATAAATCACATCCAAATACTCATAGTTTATGCACAACAAGTAAACACATAAAGTAACGCAACAACAAGATGAAACACTTATCTTTTAACAATAGTTGTGCAACCATGTTCTTGGGACAAACATTCCACCCAACCATAGACTGATGGTTCCAAATCTCAACAGCTAGTCACCCCCGAGCTGAGGCTAGCAATCCACAAAAGAGTGTGGTCTCTCACAATCCACTCATAGCTCATAAAACTCACAACCCAACTGATATTCTCCTACAACTATCCAGATTTTCCACAAGCTCTCTTCCTCTTGACCTGTCCAACCCAAGGAATGTACACATTCACTGATCTCAGTCCCTCAAGCATCCCATTCATTTATCGAGGTATCTCTGGCACATGTAACCAGGAATATCTCAGTTGGGAACTCAAGGGAACTTGTTAGGAAAATTATCAACAAACCAACAACAACACTTGTTGTTTCAACGAAACTCACACAAGAGTTCACTCTTCATACCTGTCAACCTAGCTCTTCAGTTTTCCAACTCCAATTCGCTCCAACATGCTATAAAATTTTCCCTCCATGACTGCACCGTCTCCAAGCTCTGTTGTTTTCTCTCTGCTTGCTTTCCATGCAAAAAAACTCAATGTGTAAAACTGTTCTTCCCCACCCATACAAATTTCCTCTCTGTGGCTTTCCTTTCTTGACTCGCACTCTCCCCCAAGCTAATTGTACTCAACCCCCATGTGCCCAATAACTTTGGGATGTGACCACTCACACACACCCTCTTACATGTATTCAATGTTTGGCTTTGGGAACACTCCATCGAAAATTGGAAGGTTCATATACAATTAGCAAATTTAGGAAAATGGGTTAAATTAATTTACATAGGTATTTCCCCTTGTGCCCCTCTTCGCCATTATCCTAGACACTCCTTCTTCTTGTGGATTAATTCAACCCCCATCTCTTGTCCATGTCCCCTTAGCAATTGGCATCACATTTTTATTATTAAAACATAGAAATGCAATTGACATATTACATCACTTTGGCCATAGACACACATTATATCTACATAAGCATTAATTAAACTAGGGATTATAGTGGGGATGTTACATCGGAGAAGAGATGTGTTTTTTTCTTCAGTGACCACGGTAGGCACATGCTAGGTTATGTGTGTGATGGCTAGGTATTTTTCCTAGTTAGGCTCTGTGAGAAGATTTTTCTAGTAGTTGATAAGTTCCTGCTCAATATCATTATGAGTTAGGAGGGATTGCCCCTAATCATTTTCAATCCTGGTGATTTTGTTGATGTGGCGTCTCTGAAGCATAGATTGGTGAAAAAAATTGGTATTCCTTTCTCCTTCGCGCAACCATTGAATATGCGATTTATGTCGCCATAACACCTCTTCTTGTGCATAGTGTGCATCCAACTATTTTTGAATAGAGATTTATTCTTCTTGTAGTTGTTTTGATTTCACCTTTGTGAGGACTTCCTTTTAGATTTCTTGCATACGCAACTCCAGCTTCTTTTGGGCATGGAAAATGTTTCCAATGACCATTTTGTTTCAAATCTTGAGTTGTTTCTTGAAATTTTTCAGTTCCTATTGGAATCTGAACATGAGAGATCCATGAGACATTTCTGCATTTTTTCACCATATGGGGGCATTTTCCTGAAATTCCAAGTTAAAAAGGCAAAACCTTTCGAAGAAGAATGGCTTGAATTGTGGAGTTCTGGCGGTATCCATCAAGAGTTGAATGGGCTAGTGATCAAAGCCCGAGACTGGGAGGATGCTAGATTCCAATAGAAGTTCTTCTATCATCAAGGGTTTTGAGATTAGAAAATGGTCAAGCTTGCAAGAAATGTGGTGAGACCCAGAGAATCTATTGGACCAAGTGAACATACCCTCTCTAAAGTCCAGGTCAATTAGATGAAGAGCATCAATTGTGTCACAAAAATCCTCACAGACTTTGTCCAATCATATTATACCTCCCTTTTTTTCTTCGAGGGATTTGATATGATTGAGATTGCCTCTAAGGATCCAATTTATGTTCTTAGCTAAAGCCCCTAGGTATTGAAGAGATTTCCTGAATCTTTCTTTATCTTGGAGATGTTGCGGTCCATAGACATTAGTGAGCAGTCCATATTTATTTGATCCAATTGTTCTGAAGGAGGTTGAAATTGACCATTTGGTGGAGTGAAAATATTATATAATTACCAAAGTTGGGTTCCATAAAATATCCATACCCCCTGCAGAGTCGTTGGAGTCATTAAAAATGAAATTGCATTTCTTCCACCTCTTAGAAAGAATATTTTCTTTCATTGTTCATGTGCACTTAGTTTCTTGAATGAGAAAGATGTCAAGAGTCTCTGTCATAATGTTGTTTCAAAGGATATGTTGTTTAGTCCTTCCATTTAGGCCTCTTATATTCCATGATATGATCTTCATGAGGATGGGGGAGTTGGATTTTGAATCCATCAATTAGCTTTTGAATTTTCCCTGAGTTAACCATATAGCTACCAATTTCCTGGATTAGTTTTTGAGTGGATTTTCTTCCTCTTTTTCCTACTTCTTTTGTTTGCTTGTGTGGATCTCTCTGTTCCTCTGGGTTAATACCTAGTCCAGTGTTGAATCTTGATGTTGCTCCAGCTGTGGATTTGAGGTAGACCTTATGAACTTTTCTAAGTTGTTCTGGAGGGACATATTGTAGTTATTTTTTGCGATAGACTTCCTCTAATCTGATGAGATCAATTTCTGCTAACTCTTGCTCATCCCATTCTACTTCCATTTCTGCTCCCACTTTTAGGGAAGGTTTCTCTGTGAAAGGAAGAGGAGTGATTTGTTCCAAGATAGGATATGGGATGACTTTTCTTTTAGCTTTGGTGATGGCTTTAGTGGAAGCATGAACTGAGATACTAATGGGAAGGTCATCTGGGATAGAGTTGAGGATTTCAAAAGAGTTACTAGTAGAGGGTTATGTGGGGTTTGAAGGTTGGGGTTTCCTATGTGTTTGACGTCTACAACCTTGCACCTGTGTGAAGCCATCTTTGGGTTTTTCTTGTGCGAAGGGGGTTGGGGTTATTAGGTGCATTCAAAGGGTAGTCTCTGAAAATATTACCATGCTCATGGCATTTGCGGCAATGAAAAGGGATGTGTTGATAGTCGATTTTTTGTTCCCATTCTTCATCTTGATATTCTAGTTTGATGGAACTAGGCAACGACTTTGAGACATCCATGAAAACACAAATACACACATAGGAGGTGTATCTGCTCTATTTTGTGGCTTCTGCTGCTTTGACAAAAATACCTAGAGTGTTTCCTATTCCTTCCAGAACTTCACCTAACCAAAATTATTGGGGGAACGAGTAAATCCTAATCCATACCGGCGCATAGGTAAAGTCCTCTTTTTCTGGGTTAAATTTTTCCATCCAAAATCTGAGATATAAGCTGAATGAATTATAAAAGTATGGCCCATTTTCAAAAACCATCTCCTTGTCTTCCAAGTTGTTGAAGATGGTCGTAAAGAAACCTTTGGAACCCAGTTGCAGTTCAAAGTGGCCCTTGGGCTTCCACCATTGATTGATCCACTTAGTTAGGTCTCGTTCAGAGGGCCATATGCTTAATAATTTACCAATGAGGGCGTGATCCTTCATATATTGGGTTTGCATACCAACTCGAACTGAACTAATCACATACCTAGGTGTTGTCGAAGCTTGTGGGATGCATTTTCCTAGTATCCATGACGGAGCCACTTTTGGATGAGAAGGATCGACTTCCATCTCCATTCCTTTGTTCTTGCTTAGCTTTTCTAGATAAAGTTGGTCTCTGAAGTCCAGCGATGGATCGAAGGGCGAACATGCATTGGAGGCTCTATTCGCTTCTCCGATTGCAACCTTTCAATAGGGGGAGCTTATGCCCCTTCTGTTGAGGCCATTAGAATAGTTTCAATCAAGAAGGTGATAGAATCATTGGTGGATCAAGAAAGGTCAGTAATTATACCAAATATTTAGAAATTATACACTCTAATCCAATACATTCAACCATCAGAATCAAAATACTACATTTTTCTACCTTTATAATATTATTATATATAATGAAAAACAAATAGATATACATCTTTCATGACATCCCATACTTTTCCAAAAAAGGAAAACAATTGAAAGACATAATAGTTTGAGAGTGTGAAATCTTAAATGGCATTATAGAAATGTGCTAAATATTTTAGCATCAACAAGAAGTTTTTTAAAATTGGTGTAAAGAAATTTCAATGAGCTTTGGAAATAGTCATTTCTTCAAATAGGAATAGTTTTCCCCTTCATGTAACTTCTCTCTCAAATAAAATAAATTAGATAAAAAAAAAAACTCAAATAGAATTATATTAAGATTCAATCACTACATTTGTCATTTATGGGGAAGAACTTTCTGATTCAAATTAAGAACCATAAGATAGAAATAGAAATAATGAAGTTTCAATCCATATCTTTGCTTTTTCTTCAAGGGAGGGATCCTCCAACTCGGATATGAACGATAATAAAGAAATAAAAATAATGAAGTTTCAGTCTGTATCGCCTTTTTTTTTTTTCAAGGGAGGGATATATGAACAAGAACAATAAGAAATAAATAGAAATGAAGTTTCAAATTACTTTCATTCTATATCTTTGCTTTTTCAAGGGAGGGATCCTCTAAGAAATCAATAGAAATAAAGTTTCAAATTACTTTCAATCTATATATTTGCCTTTTTAATCTATATCTTTGCCTTTTTCAAGGGAGGGATCCTCTAACTCAGATACGAACAACAAGAAAGAAATAAATTTAACTCAGATATGAACAACAACCTTGGTCCTGAAATAAATATAATTCAGTATCCTGAAACCGCCAAACTTGGTCTTTGGTCATTGAATCAACAACCTGCACGCAGACTATCCTCGCTTCGCTGGTATGTATAATGCACTGCCATAAGAAATAATTAATTCCATCCATACATTTGCCACTTTCCTTTATACAGGAAGATGATAAAGCAGCTTGGACATAAAAATTCTCAGACCAGCCACATAAAAAAAATTAACATGGAAATAAATAAATATATAATGATATATAATAAATATGAATGTTGCATATGTGAATATATTTTGAAATTAAAGCAATTTTAATTATTACAGGGAATTCTTGTGAAATAGATAAGTAGCGTGGAAATAAATAAATATAAACGATGTACGTATGAATATAATAAACATGAATATCTTTTCTACACAGTAGTGAAAGAGGAGATCATCATCCAATAGGATAAAATTCTTACATTATTGGGTGTTATTCTAATACAATACTGAAACATCTTCCTTGCAGAATTTGAAAACCAAACAAGAGTTCAAAATATTGGAAACAAAATCTGCTGCATGGAGATTTGAATGACAGATGAATATATTCCAATTTTGATTTGAATCAGATCATCTTGCTGGGTTGATGAACACATGGCTTCCCCACTACTTCGCCACAGAGATTAGGGTTTCCTACGAAGCTGCACCAGTACACAGTTATTCTTTTGCTTTTAAAATGATATAAACAGTTAGATTGCATGCTATTAGAAGCATTGACATAGATTATCTTACCTCTGATTAGTAAACTGTGAGAAGGAACCATTTCTAGGAACTGGGCCATCCAGATTGTTGTATGACAAATCTCTGCTCACAGCATACAAGAGTATATTAATCAAAGGATTCTCTGGAGCTTACTGACGATTATGATAACGAAAATCACTTTATAATTGTGCCTGCTTTATAGGCAGATCTGGCATTGCTTTTATAGAACTTACAAAACTTGCAACGAAGAAATGGAAGTGAGTGAAGTGGGAATATTTCCTGACAGCCGATTGTTATTCAAGCGCCTGTAACAAAGACCTTATTAGCATGATCTCGGTTTAGGCGATGAGAAAATATTCAATTCAGTATGATAGCTTACAAGAAAACAAGATTCGGCAGGTCCCGAAGAGAGGCAGGTATCTCTCCAGTGAAATTGTTCTCATACAAATCAATACTGATCAAGTTTTTCAAGTCCCCCAAGCTCTCTGGAATAGACCCATTCAGAGAGTTCTTCTGGATTTCCCTATCATTCAATCAAATACTATTAACAACCCTAAAACAAATAATTGCATTTTCAGAAGCAAATATTAACAACCCTAAAACAAATAATTGCATTTTCAGAAGCAAAGATATTGAGATGCTTACAGGTTTTGAAGATGAGAGAGCTGAGATATCTTGGGTGATAATGTCCCGCTAAGGCTTTTGTATTGCAAATCTCTGCACAGTAAACCGCAATCGTTGTTCATTAAAGAGAAAAGATAAGAAAAAACTATATTGTTTCTCTGATTCATTCAAACGTACAGCTTGACGACATGTACTGAGTCATCGCATGTGACATATAACCAAGTGCAAGGGTCCTCCATTTTCGCATCCCAGCTTGCAAAAACGTTACCCGGATCTTCCAAAGCGCTTCTGACTGCGCTCAACGCTTCCCCTGTTTATCATCGCAAAATTATACATTCAATCTGCTGCTCATAAAAATTGCAAAGTAGATATGATGGATACAGGAATCTATCAATCGAACCTTCCGGATTTGCCATGGTTTGGACTGGAAGGATGCACAGTGTTATCAGCAAAAATGCAAGTTTATACACGACAGAATCCATGTCTTCTCTCAACGATATCTGCTGTAGAAAATTACCGAGTGCGTATATTGTTCATAGATAGAACAGTGGCCATATAAATAGTCCTTCTCCTGACCCCGTCAATGTAACTAACAAACCCTCTCCATAGCAGTCCCAATGTCCATCAGGGTAGTTATTGAGTATTGTCCTATTTAGGGTTAGAGCGTGTTTAATTAAGCCCTAGAATTTGGGTGAAATCTTAATTTTTTTTTAATTTTGAATTGATAAATGAATTTATTTAATGAAAAATTTTGGATTATACTATTTAACTATTTTCTCCGGATTTTATCAAAATTAAACCAATATTATCCCTATAAAAGATTAAACAGTCCCATTAAATTAATATATATTTTTAAAATTTAAAATTTTACTATAATAATTAATAAAAAAATATTTCCACATTACTTCGTAAATCCGGAAGAACCCCTCCAACGCGTATGGGTGACAACCAATGACAATGTTGAGTAAGGGTGAAACTGACCAATTCAACCATTAAAAAAAATTAACCAAGTATGTAGAAAGTTAAAAAAAAACAAATATCGATAAAGAAAAAAAAAATGTTTAATATGGGTATGGCTGATCATGTCAAAATTAATAAGAATCATGAAAAATTAGAGAATTTTTCACATTGTGTTTTTCTTGTGTTGTTTAACTATTCTAGGTTAAGGGCTTTTTCATTGGAATCAGATGACATAAATTTATAGGAAATCATAATTTTTTGTTGTTTAAATTTCATTTATGAATGTAAAAATGGATTGAGCCTGATGAAAAACCCTTGGGACACTCAAAGTATATAGAATTAACCACTCAAATATGAAGATCCAACAATTTCTCGTTGGATTTCGGGCAAAATTAAATAAAAAATATCCATGGAAAAGAGCCAAAACCCAGATCAATTAGACTAAGACAAAAAAAAATAAAATAATAAGTTAAAAAATTTAAGGATGAGGGTGGGTGTGAGCTAATGATGGTCTATCATGGTTAGAGGTACTTTCTCCATGAATTTAAACTAGCTTTCCCAATATATAATTTTTGTTTATAGATTTTGTGTATAACTATGTGAAATTTGAGTTTTTTTAACAACAATATGTTATTTTTCATCCAAAATATAATGAGTATGTTTCCCTTAGTGCAGGTGTTGACTACCTTAACAATGAAATTTCCTTAAAAATAATTGAAATTTTGTATAAAATACATTTTTCTAGTGCAAGGCTATTTTTTCAAAATTTATAATGTAAATGTTAGGGACCTAACCTGCGTAACCCCTCACTAGGTAGAATAATATATTTTTCATGTAATAAAGGCTAACTTTATTTAATAAGACCTATTTAATAAATATGAACAAGATAATGTAAGAAAACTTGATAGAAGCTTCCACTTCTAGAAAGATCTTCATCTAGAATGTTTTTTAGAAGATAGAATTAGTATAAATAAGAGTAGGAGGCATGATAAATCTTTGTCTTGAGAATGATTGTAATA
The DNA here is from genome assembly GCA_009831015.1 of Picea engelmannii. Classification (NCBI taxonomy): domain Eukaryota; kingdom Viridiplantae; phylum Streptophyta; class Pinopsida; order Pinales; family Pinaceae; genus Picea; species Picea engelmannii. Next base: position 75,910 of record ML815311.1, read on the forward strand.
GAGTTTTGCTCTGTTGGAGGTTGCCCCTTCGAAGAGGTAAGTGAACATTGTTTCCTATCAATAAAGGTATTATTTTGGTGTGGTGGTTCCATATATCTTGTTGTTATGTTGTTATTATTTGTAGTATTTCGGTTTTCTTTTGTTGTTTTATTGTTATTCACTGCAATATTTCTCTTTTCTGCTATTATAATATATCTTGTATCTAACAAGTGGTATCAGAGCACTTTCCTTGGCAGGAATTGTGGGTTAAATTTATTCAAGGTAGAGACGTGTTCCGACGTCTTAAAACTACAGTAATTTGTCATTCAGCGCATAAATCCGCGGTCGGGAAATACAAGAGGATTTTAAGCAATGGTTAAAACAGTCCCATGGCTCTCCCTCCTTTGAAAAACCTTCACACTATGAAGATGAGGACTCTTCCCATACTATGGCCTTTCATTCCTACTCCCTTCTTCATGAACCTTGTCTTCCTGGAGTTGAGGTGAAAAAATTTGATGGCTCAGATCCCACAGGTTGGGTCACTCAAATGGAACATTATTTCTCCTTACACAGAATTATTAATGAGTTGGCCAAACTTCGTTATGGTGTCCTCTATCTGGATCTTGAATGATGGCAATGGTGGCAATGGCGTTGAAAGACAAACCAAGGGTATGTTTCTTAGACACAGTTTGTTGCATAGCTTTATGAATGCTTTAACACTGAGTCCCACTATCTAGGTTGTTTGACCAAGTTGAAACAATCTAGCATAGTGGAAGACTTTATATCTTCCTTTGAACACTTGGCTTTCTAAATAGAGGGTATGTTAGATGCTTTCTTCGGGGAATGCTTTATCAGTCGCCTCAAGGATGAAATTTGCACCTAGGTCCTCATGCATCACCCTTAAATTTGGTTGGAAGCTACTTAACGAGCCAAGGAATCCTAACAAATTGTCTCTGCCCAGAACCGCAAACCCTCCTTTGTTCCCTGCACTCAACCTACCAATCCTACCCCTCCTACTACTCTTCTTAAGATCCATAAATTAACTCAGGAAAAAATGGTTGAACGCCAACTCAAGGGTCTTTGCTATAATTGTGATGAAAAATATTTTCCAGGGCACAAGTGTAAGGAACAAAAAAAATTATGGCCATTTCTGAGGAGTTTGTTGACGAGGAGGATGAAGTTTCCCCAATAGATGAATTTCCCCCAAACGATGCTCCTACTCCACCCTATGATCCACCTGAAGTTGAACCACTGATTTCATTGCATGCCCTTACTAGTTTCTTTTCTCCCCAAACCCTCAAGCTCATTGGCTACATTAAGAATAGGAATATCATCTTTCTCATTGACAGAGGCAACACCCATAATTTTATTCATCCTCAGATTACCCAAGAATTTAATTTCTATATTCTTGTTGTCAATAATTTTCAAATTATGATTGCTAATGGTGGTTCCATGAAATGTGGTAGGCGTTATGAAAATGTGTGCCTACAAATTGGTCAGTATCACCTGAAATCTCATATGTTTTCCATTTACATGGGTGGTTGTGACATTGTGCTCAGTGTTGAATAATTACGCACTCTAGGACCCATCCTCATGTATTTTATGTAATTAACCATGCAATTCCAATAGGAGAGACAACAGTATAAGTTCTAAGGCCTCACAACAGGCTCCCCTAATATCATCAGTTCTCATTGAATGGAAAATCTCCTCAAAAAAGGTCATTCAGGAATTATTTCCCAACTCCATTCCATTCATGTAGTTAAGACACCCTCTGTGCACCCTAACCTCCAATCTATCCTCTCCAAACATCAATTCGTTTTTTCCACTCCCCATGGACTTTCCCCTTCCCATGGTGTTCATGATCATTCCATTCCTCTAGTACTAGGTAGCATTCCTCCCAATGTTATCCCTTATTGTCATGCCTTTGCACAGAAAAATGAAATTGAGAAAATTGTTCAGGAATTGCTCAAATATGGTGTTATCTATCCTAGTAGCAGCCATTATTCCTCCCCTGTGGTCATGGTCCTCAAGAAAGAAGGCACTTGGCACATGTGCCCAAACTATCGTGACCTGAACAAACTCACCATCAAAGACAAACTCCCCATTCCTGTCATTGATGACCTATTGGATGAGTTGAGCAGTGCTCGGTACTTTACTAAACTTGATCTTTGTTCTGGCTACCACCAGATACGTATGAAAGAGGAAGACATTCCCAAAACTACCTTTAGAACTCATGAGGGTCAATATGAGTTCTTGGTCATTCCCTTTGATCTAAGTAATTCCCCCTCCACTTTCCAATGTCTCATGAATCATGTCTTACGTCCATTCCTTTATCATTTTGTCTTAGTTTTCTCTGAAGATATTCCCATCTATAGAAAAACTTGGGAATCCCATCTCACCCGTGTGGATCAAGTTCTCCATCTACTCTCTTAGCACAAATGTTTCCTCAAACAATCTAAATGTGCCTTTGGAGCCTCTAAAGTGGAGTACCTGGTTCATATTGTCGGCAAGGATGACATACAAGTAGATCCTAAGAAAATTGAAGCAATGAAGGATTGGCCTCACCCTAAAAATCTTAAGAGCTTGCATGGTTTTCTAGGTTTAACAGTGTATTACACAAGTTTGTTCAAAATTATGGAAAAATTGTTGCACCTCTCACTACTCTCCTTAAGAAGAATGATTTCACTTGGAATCCATCCGCCAATCAATACTTCCAAGCATTGAAAGTGGCTATGTGCACGAATCCAGTCCTGGCCCTTCCCGACTTCACTTAGACTTTTGTCCTAGAATGTGATGCTTCATGGAATTGTGGCATTCCTCATGTAAGATGGAAAGCCTTTGGTCTTCACTAGAAAACAACTTTCGGAGAGACATTTGGGCCAATCAATCTATGAAAAGGAAATGTTGTCTACTTATCATGTCGTGGATATCTCGTGTCCTTATCTCCTGGGGCAATGCTTTCAATTTAAAATTGATCATCAGAGCCTCAAGCATTTTCTAGAACAAAGAATTTCATCCCTGGAGAAATAAAAATGGGTGACCGAGCTATTTGGATATGATTATGAGATCATTTACAAGAAGGGAAAATACAAGTGTGGTTGTTGACGCTCTTTCCAGGAAGTATGAAGAAGAAGGGTCCCTCTTTTCCCTCTCTTTCATTGTACCAGATTGACTCCAAGTTGTTCACCAGGAATGGCTGCAAGACCCCAAACTCTCTAACATAATCCAATAATTGCAACACCATTCTCCAACTTTTCCAGGGTAATCTCAACATAATGAAGAGATGCACTACAAAGGTCATATGTATTTAAGAAAACAACTGCAACTTAAATCCACAGTGCTTGTTGAGCTTCATGCTTCATCCACAGCTGGGCATTTAGGGTTTACCAAAACCTATGAAAGGGTCAAACGTTCTTTTTTCTGGGATGGTATGAAACAGGACGTCTTCACATTTGTGGTTGAATGTGATGTTTGTCGATGCAACAAGGGAGAAACACTCAAATCCCTAGACAAACTCCAACTGCTTTTGATTCCCCCTGCTATTTGGCGGGATATTTCCATGGATTTAATTGTTGGATTACCTAAATCGGGAAATAAGTCAGTTATCATGGTGGTAGTCAACTGAATTTCCAAATATGCTCATTTATGTTCTCTTCCACAACCATTCACTGCATCCACAGTGGCTCAATTTTTCATGTATAATATCTTCAAACTTCATGGCATGCCTCATTCAATTGTCTCTTACAGAGATCACACTTTCACCGGTAATTTTGGCAAGAATTTTTTAGGCTCCAGGGAACCCAATTGCATATGAGCATCGCTTATCATCCCCAGATTGATGGCCAAACGAAAATTGTAAGCATGTGTTTAGAAACATATTTGCGGTGTTTTGGATATGATTGATAACATCAATGGGATCAGTGGTTACCTCTAGTTTAATGGTGGTACAACTCCTCTTACCATACGACTACTCGCATGACTCATTTTGAAGCAGTCTATGGAAAAAATCCACCATCGGTTCTCTCATACATGTCAGGTGTCTCGAAGGTTCAGGAGGTTGACAAAAATCTTACAGTCTGAGAGGCCATTATCCATTCCTTCAAAGAAAATTTATTCATGGCTTAGAATCGCATGAAGCAAAAAGTAGATCAGGGTCGTTCCGAGCATCAATTTGTTGAAGGGGACCAGGTGTTTCTTTGTCTCCAACCTTATAAGAATAATTCACTCAAAGTTGAACATTTTCATAAACTTTCTCCCAAATTTTATGGTTCTTATACCATTCTCAAGCAAGTGGGGTCTATGGCCTACCAATTAGCTCTGCCCAATCATTCTAATATCCATCATGTTTTTCATGTCTCATTCTTAAACAAAGTTCCAAACTCAAACCAATATCCCTGAGTTGGATGAATAAGGTTACATTTGGTTGCAACCACAAGAAATCTTGGACTAGCAAGAGTGTTGTCTTCGTCAGTGCACCATCATGGAAGTGTTAGTTCAGTGGAAAGATACATCTCCAGAATATGTCACTTGGAAGTCGGCCACCATTCTGCAACAATTTCCTCATCTTAAGCCTTGAGGACAAGGTTGTTCTTCAAGGGGGAGAGATTTTTAGGGACCTAATATCCCTAACCCCTCATGTAGGTAGAATAATATATTTTCCATTTAATAAAGGCCGACATTAGTTAATAAGGCCTATTTAATAAATATGAACAAGACAATGTAAGAAGACCTAATAGAAGCTTTTGTTTCTAGAAAGATCTTCCTCTAGAATGTTCTTTAGAAGATAGAATTAGTATAAATAAGAGGAGGAGGCATGAGAAATATTTGTCTTGAGAATTATTGTAATAGATCTATGCTCTGCTGGAGGTTTCCCCCTCGAAGAGGGAAGTGAACATTATTTCCTATCAATAAAGGTATTATTTTGGTGTTGTGGTTCCATATATCTTATTGTTCCACTGTTATTCTTTGCACTATTTTAGTTTTTTGTTGTTGTTCCATTGTTATTCACTGCAATATTTTGCTTTTATGCTATTATAATAGATCTTGTACCTAACAATAAATTTTATATTTAAAAAAAAATATGAAATTCATTATATTCTTGAAATTACAAGGCCATCCATACGAGGGTCTTAACATTGTCAAACACTATTAGTATTGTTATTAGATTGTAGATCTTAGTCAGTACTAGTGCAACAATATATAAGTTATTCTAAAAATGGTTCAGGTGATAAAAATTTATAGTAGGAATAAAAGATGTATTTTAAGATTATGATATATGTTAAAACAATAATATATTAAAAATAGTAAACAATATTATTTATTCTAAAAAATTTAATATTTGGAATATGTATAGTTGACTTTGTATGTGCCTATAGTTTCATCAACGACTAATTTGTGTAGCCTATACAAAAATAACATAAAAAGTAGAGTTATTGAGAGGTATTTAGAAAAATGGAGGTTTTAATGTATTTGCAGCCCAAACCAATAGGTTTGTCACTCCAAACCTAAATACAAGCAACCAAATTAGTGAACATGTATGCTAGAGTTTTCACTCCTACCCAAAAAAAAATTGAAATGAAAAGAATGTGCATGTGTTCCAGGAACACGTGCGCATCCATAATAACACACACATGTTCCTAATAACGTGCATGGACTATTAGGAACATGTGTTCATTCCTAATAAGTTTTAAACCTTTAAAGGAACATCCCAAAAAAATTGGTTAGGGCCTCCCACCCTCGAACCCTAGACAAGGGGGACCTAACCGCCCCCCATCCCCTGGTGCAACGAATAGCTCATGTGTATCATTTCCAAGACCCTAAGACACATACCTATTTCTCAAAACCACCTGGTGGAACTGATATCCCCAACCATAGTCCATTCTAATGAAAAACACCTTGAACTCATGCATCTAAGGCCACAAAAAACACCTTGAACCCACGTGAAATCTTGAACCATGAACAACACCTTGAACCCACATGCATGACCTCCCAAGTGTATCATTTAATTATTAGTGGGGATATTGGCACCATTAGGGATTTTGTAGAAGTAGGTATCCATCTTAAGACTTGGACCAAGGTCAAGTGATGAAACTTTCTCATTAGGCCTAAAAAATAGCTTGTACGTCTTAAGATCCATCAATGAGTCTTCAAACCACTATAGAAGATAATCTCTATGATATTTTTCCTTTGAGTTGCAATATGGACACCATTAGAAGGTTTTGAGCACCAAGTATGGGTCATGGGGAGTTAGATATGGTCAAGGGAGGAAAATTGAGCATTATGACTATTACACCTCAAATTCACCTCAGTGTACCCTATATTTTTTCATAAGATGTGGACCATCATATGAGAATATTATGTGCCTTATTGTACCATGATGAGCCAAAAGTGTGGTTATATTTTCACTCGTGTATTGTTTTGGACCTTGCTTATATGTTTTATGTATTGGTAGGGGGATTATGCAGTATCTCCAAAACCCATGTGGTAAGTCATGGCACATCCTTTTAGTCCCCATATCAATATTTTCTTTTTGTTTTATGGCTATAATCGACTACCCCTTGGTGTTGGTAACTCTCACAATGTTGGTAATTAATGATCTAAGTTAGGTATGCAACCATATTGGGGTGGATATATGATCTAAATGGATCCAAAAAGGACAAAAAAAAATTCTCAGATTCAGAAAAAACCAATGCCATCGTGTAGTGCTCGTCACGCCGATTCTGACAATATATTATTTTTCGAAAATGGACTCCTTATGCGAAAGTTATCGCAGTATAAAGTTTTTCCCAAATAGGGAAAAAGTCAAAGTCAAAGTCAACAGTTTGTACTGCTAAGGTTAGAAGTACGTCAACATGAAACATGACATATGATTTTAGCATGACATCATGATGATGTCAGCATCCTGACATGGAAGCAACAGAGGATGACATGTGTCATGCAGATTTGGTATTTTCAAGATTGAGTTGGCATGGTACGGAATTGACACGTGGACGGTACAGACGCTGACATGGTAGTCCATACGATGAAGTGGCCCAATGGAAACTTATCATGTGGTAGTACAGATGACAGGTTGGCAGTGACATGGCGACAGGTGGTAGGCTTCGGGTTGGACACGTAGCGCACGGTGTTGACTAGACAAATGAACAAGCAGATGAGTTGGCAGATAACTTACTGGATGATTATGCGTTGACTGTGTGTACGGCCCAATGAGGTGACGACATGTGAACCAATCACAGGGTGCCACATCGCACCCCATATTAGGCCAACTAGACTTGGGTCGACAAAAAGAGTTGTTACCTTCGTGGGATTCGAACATCCAACCAATTATCTGACAACATCTTCACCAAAAACTGCGGATTGATCGGGTTGTTTGTTGGTTTGTTAATACACTTGGAAGATATTGTATTTGTTGTGATATAGAGTCATTGTTAAAGGATAAGCAATCGGTCGGTGGGCCTATCCCTCCAACCAAGGCACTTGACCATGGGATATTGTTGAGGAGCATGCGTTATATAGTGGGTTTGAAACTTAGGATATGGTTTATTTTTAAAACCATATTTCAACCATTTTCCATATTTATATATGCCACGATATGGTTTAAAACCATATTATAACATTTGTCACATATTTAAAAGAGTGTGCCCATATCATTGCAAAGTGGGTATTAAACCATAGTTTATGGTTTATTTCAAACAATAAAAAAATGTGATGTCCATAATATATGTTTTTTATAACCATATTCAATGATTTTTACCATATCTTTTGCCACAAAATATTGTAAAAGAGTGGGTCTTTTTTACCATATCTTTTGCCACAAAATATTGTAAAAGAGTGGGTCTTTTGGGATTCGATCCATGGAATCTGTCCTTTTTAACTAAAATATTTACCCATGCACCAGGAAGTTCAGACTATGCAAACTTTTGGAGAACAATAAGTTTTACGCAAAAAAAGACAACAACATAATCAAAATTTGGAGGCTTATTCTAGGAGCTACACTCAACCTTTTTTCAGTGTCGTCTGTTGTATTGGGTTTCTGAGGCAGAGAAGAACATAGTTGAGCCAGCCAGATATCTATTTGATGTACTTTTGATTTAATTTTATAGCATTGAAGAATTAATAAAGAAGCCTCCCCCACTAAGACAAAGGCCCGAAGACGTAGGCAGAGTTGTCGAACTTCGTTATCAACTTCTGGTGTCTTGAATCTACTTATGGTTTTTTGTTTTTTCTTCTTATGTGCTGAAAATTATATTCTTAAGCTTCTTCTCTTTCTTATTAAGTTTTGACTGGAAAAATTATCCATGCAACATACTTAACCAAGTCATTTAAAAGATCATTTTGGATCAAGTGGTATTAGAGCAGGTTGACATTTGGTTGTTTTTTAGTATGCATGATTACCAAGGAAAAGTTAAGTTGTGGTGAAGGAGATCTTGTAGAAGGAGATCCTGAGATTGCATCAAGAAAAAGGGCATCTCAAAGTGAGAAGATGGCATATGAAGAAGGACTTTCTCAACACGAAAGAGAGTTTCAAATAACTTTTTTTTCCATGTCGGAGATGGTAAAAATGTTGTATAATGATTACTTGGAACGAAAGAGACTTGTTCAAGAGGAATATTCAAAGAAAGAAAAAAGTGAAGAGGGAGAAGACCCTCCAAAACCTCCTCCTTCACCTCCTTCATCTCAATCTTCTTCTTATTCAAGTACAAGTTCAAATTCTACTTTTGCAAGAAAACATTCTCATCCCGTAAACATAAGCATGACATGCCATTACTTAAACTTGATGTGAAATTCGAGTTGCCCATGTATAATGGAGAAGTCAATGTTGAGAAGCTTGATAATTGGGTCAGACATATGGAGGTATATTGCAGTGTTCAAAAAATCAATGACGAGGAAACCAAGATCAAATTGGCATTGCTTTATCTTAAAGGGACAACACTCATATGGTGGCAGAGTAAGTTGCAACATGGTACTTAGAAAATTGGTAATGTATTTCCATCATGGCAAGATTTTATTTTTTCACTTAGAAAACAGTGTTATCCATTGGTATAAGGAGAAGGATTTAATTGAATGGAAAAGTCTTAAATTGAGAAAAGAACAATCAGTGCAAGAATACCCAGATGAATTTCGTAAGATGGATTTGATGTTAAATATTCCATTACATACACAAGAAACTCTTATGAAGTATATAGGAGGTTTTCCTGCACATATTCGTAATAATGTGTTTATGTTTGGACCTACTAATATTGATGAGGTTTTTGTTCAAGCAACGTATATTGAAGCAGGGAAAATTGGAGTTGGTGTATCAAGGGAATCATATTCAAAGAAAGAAGGCAAAGGAAAATGGAATGTGAAGAAAACAAACTCAGCGACAGTGAAGGAAGAGAATCTCTCTTGCAAGCATTGCAAGAAATAAGAGCGCGATGATGAGAATTGTTGGAAATTGCACCTAGGGAAGAGGCCGAAGTGGTTCAAAGAGAGGAAAGGGAGGCAAAAAGTTGCAACAGTAGCACAACCAACAAACTTAGGGTCAGATTCAATTGATGAGACTAAAATCACAACAATTGGTTTGTAGGGTAAAATTGGTGATGGTTGTGATTCAAGAATTAAATTGTTTCATATAAGGGTCATTATGAAACATACCAAGATCGACACTTTGCTAGATAGTGGATCTCAAGCTAACTTGATTTCAGAAGAAGTGGTTAAGAAATTGGGATTAAAAACTAAGTTACATCACAAACCCTACTCACTAAATTAGATAAATAAAAATCACAAATTGCCCATAACAAAGAAATGTGTCATAAAGTTTGCAATTACATCTAAGTTTGTGGATGAGGTAATATGTGATGTGGTTCCACTAGAGGCATGTGGAATGGTCTTGGGTATCCCTTACTTATATGATCACAAAGAAATCTTCTTCAGGGAACAAAATCAATATCACTTAACTAAAGAAGGGACCAAATATGTTGTGCATGCTCATCATATCAAAGGGAATCAATCTCTTTTTACAATGGAACAATTAAATAAGGAATCTTATGCAAGCAATACACCTATAATTGTACCAGTTGATCTTAAGAAAGAAAGTAAAATGGTTGTAGCATGTAGATCTAGCCATACTTTGCTTCAATATGTGTTTTTGTCATGCAATCTTGTAAAGAAGAATAAACAAGTTGGTTCATTTTCAGTCATGTTTCTGATATTGTTATTGATGCTAATTTTTTCTACATGGATGGTAGTGAATTCAAAAGGATGTGAACGAATAAAGATGGCTAACAATATGTGTTCAATTATCATGGTTTTTTTTCAACTGATTATAATGCGATAGGTGCATAGGACATATTTGATAGACAAAGGACAAGTGGGGAGGCCTATCCCACACTTGATGTCTGGTTAATATTCGTTTGGAGGACCAAAAGGTCTCAGTGGGGAGGTGCGATCCAAATGGATCCAAAAAGGAAAAAAAATCAAATTTATCGGATTTGGATGAAAGCAAAGCCATTGCGTATTGCTCGTCGCGTCGATTCCAACATTATATTCTTTTTTGAAAATGGACTTTGTATGTGAAAGATATCGCAGTCGGAAGTTTTTCCCAAATAGGAAAAACGTCAAAGTCAAAGTCAATAGTCTGTATTGTTGACGTTAGCATGACATCATGATGACATCAACATGTTGATGTGGTAGCACCAAAGGCTGACACGTGTCATGCAGATATGGCATTTTCAGGGCTGAGTTGGCACGGTACGGAATTGACACATGAATGGTACGAATGTTGACATGGCAGTCTGTATGATGATGTGTCCCAATGAAAACTTGTTGTGTGGAATTATGTATGACAAGATGGAAGTGACGTGGTGATAGGTGGCAGGCTCCAGGTTAGACACGTGGTGTACGATGTTGACTTGAAATATGATCGGGCATATGAGTTGGAAGTTGACTTGTTTGATGACTATGCGTTGACTGTGTGTATGGTCCAATCAGGTGACAACGAGTGGCCCAATCATAGGGTACCATGTGGCACCCCATATTAGGCCAAGTAGACCTGGGTCAAAAAGAGTTGTTACCTCCGTGGGATTCGAACCTCCGATCAATTATTCGACAACGTCTTCACTAAAATCGGTGGATCGATCGGGTTGTTTGTTGGTTTGTTAATACACTTGACAGATATTGTATTTGTTGTAATATAGCATCGTTGTTGAGGGATAAGCGCTCGGTCGTCAGTCCTAGCCCACCGACCAAGGCGCTTGACCATGGGATATTGTCGAGGAGCGCGCGCTATACTGTGGGTTTGAAACTTAGGATATGGTTTATGTTTAAAACCATATTTCAACCATTTTCCATATTTATATATGCCATGATATGGTTTAAAACCATATTATAAAATTTGTCACATTTTTAAAAGAGCATGCCCATATCATTGCAAAGTCTGTATTAAACCATAGTTTATGGTTTATTTCAAACAATAAAAAAATGTGTTGTCCATAATATATGGTTTTTATAACCATATTCAAAGATTTTTACAATATATTTTGCCACAAAATATTGTAACAACGTAGGTATTTTGGGATTTGATCCATGGACTCTGTCCTTTTTAACTAAAATCTTTACTAAAAAAAGACATCAAGATAATCAAACTTTGGAGGCTTATTCTAGGATCTACACTAAACCTTTTTCAGTGTCGTCTATTGTATTGGGTTTTTGAGGTGGAGCAGAACATAGTTGAGCCAGTTAGAGATCTATTTTATGTATTGTTGGTGTAGTTTTATAGCATTGAATAATTAATAAAGAAGCCTCCCCCACTGAGACAAAGGCCCAGAGACGTAGGCAGAGTTGTCAAACTCCGTTATCAACTTCTGGTGTCTTGAATCTTCTTATGGTTTGTTGGTTTTTCTTCTTATGTGCTACAAATTATATTCTTAAGATTCTTCTCTTTCTTATTAAGTTTTAACTGGTAAAATTATCCATCCAACATACTTAACCAGGTTATCCATCCAACATACTTAACCAGGTCATTTAAAAGATCATTTCGGATCAATCTACTATGACACATGATCTAGGGGAGATGTATAGTTTCCTTGAATCTTTGTATGTGATGTCGATCATTTATGATATAGGTTAGGTATGCAACCATCATGGGGTGGATCTAATAGGACACATGATCTGGGGGAGTTGTATAGTCTCCTCACCCCTTTGTATATGATGTAAAAGTGTTTCTCTTTGTATAGGTTGTCACAACTAGTATGTATATCACACTTATTGTATTCCTAAGCATGGATTCATCTCTTATGCATTAATCACAATTTGGCCATATATTATCAGATATGATTATGCATATGTTCACTCAGTTTCACGTATCCCAAGATAGTGTCATAGTTCTCAAGGCAGTACACATATTCTAAGGAATTTCTCATATCCGCCAAGGCACATTTTCTCTACTTTTGCACACATTGACATCCTCTACACATGCCACATTAGAGATCCTAGAACATTCCTCTTATTTCACCATTTCTAGAGTTGTTTCCACTTGATTTGAGGGTCGACCCACACGTGTCAGTTTTATGACATCCATGTGGGTGATTAGGGTGATGATTAGACTTGTTTATTGATCTTCCTTTCCTTGTGGAGAACCTTTTCTTAATTTGATGGCTTGATCATGCCTTGGAGACTACTCTTGAGGTTATTCTCCATGTTTTCATGAGGTCGTTCCACTTGGAGGAGAGGAACATTGGAGCCTTGCTTGCTTGGGAGGATACCCTACCTTGTTTTTATGCCTCTACATCACTCTTTGTTTGGAACGTTGTGCTAGGAGAGAAAATCAACACCGTTTTTTGTGGGATATTCCTCTTGCATGAGGGTTTTATGGACATGTGGCATCATTTGATTTTGTATTGATTTATTCTCCTTCTTTGTGTGGACGAAAAGGCTTATTTGTTAGTCTCCTAGGATAAATTTAGGGAAAATAATTAATAAAGAGTGAGAAGGATGTTGAAGCCTCCTTTATAAATAGAGGCTCTCCTCTCATTCCAAATCATTGTGAATTGTTGGAGATCATTTTTACAAGCCATTAATAGAATATCTTTCTTGGATTTTTTGGTGTCAAATTTTGGATCTCTTTCTTTCTTGGTTCATCAAAGATATTGTTGTGAATGTTCAATACTTCTACAAAGCTAGAAAGATTGATCCATTTGAGGAGTTACTTAACTTTCCTTCTTTCCTTATTTCCTTGTTAACTTGGATAAGTACTTAACCCATTGCTTTATTTTTCCTCTTGGTTCCTTGGCAAGTGTTTTAAGAATTATATTCAAGTTATAGTTGATATTTTTGGTGAAGGATTTTCCCTTGAGGAAACCCTTCTTGTAGGGCCTTTGTTTTCATGACTTATCTTGATTTGACAAGAGACTACTTTTCTCTAAGGTTCTAGTCTCTCATTATAATCCATAATCCTTGGATAACCATATATTGGAAGGGCATACTTCTTGAACCCATAGGCCATAAGTGGAGACAAGGCACTAAGTCTAACTCCCAAAAACCAACCACAAAAACCATAAAATAAAATTTTGTTTTCTTTCTTGTTTTATAAAATATAAAAAAAACATACAAAAATATTTACTCATTTCCTAGTGAATGATTAATGTTATATCTTACTTTCTAGACATATTGTATAAGGGTTTGTGCTTCATTGTTAATATATATCCCTAAGAAGGAAAATTGTCCCTCCCTCATTGTGCTTTAAAGATTTCTCTAACATTTTGTTGGCTGATTTAAGGAGTTCTTCAAATCTGTAAATTAATTTTCAGCATTAGAAATCAGTTTTGTTATAACCCTAAAGGATAGGGTTTTGTGCTTCAAAGGTGCATTATAAACTTCTCCTAGTCTATACATCATTTCTATATTTTTTTGCAAGATTATCTAACATGTCTAGTTGTGAAATAAATCTCCTAGGTGTTAATTGTGTTTATCTTTTATTGGGAGATTCTATTGGTGAAACCCTAATGGGATTCACCATCCATTCTTACAAGTTTATGCAAAGTTCATGATTACATATCAATTAAGCTTGTAATTTATCAGTGCTAGTTTGTATTTAATGTTGAAGCTATCTCTTATCTCGGACTAAGAATGTGATGATTAGCTCCTAACCATATTTATATTGTGGTGGTTTATGCCCTTGTTCTCCATTGGATATTCTTTAAGGCATCTTATCACTTATTGGCACTAGTCCATCTAATTGTATATCGAGGTGTTGTTTGTTGAAGTGAATCTTTCTTGGAACAACGATTTATTTCACAGGTTTACTTCACATAAATTGTGATACCCCCTATGGATTCTAGGAGCTGGCATAAAGTGAAGGGGAAAAGTACTAAGGTGACATTGGTTCATTTAAAAAGTGTTCTTACCTCCTTAGCACCAAAAGTGGAACTCTTACAAACATGTTAATTTGGGTAGTAACAAGGAGCTAAAGTAAACTTTCAGGAATCCAACTCCAAGAACACCACCTTTAACCACCACATGTAATGTCTTGAGATTATCATCTCCCTCTTAGTTGGGATGTGGGAACCATTAGAAGTTTTTGAGCTCTAGGTATGACTCTCATTTCTCGGAACATGGTTGGGGGAGGAAAATAAAGCCTCTCTCTCTCTCTCTCTCTCTCTCTCTCTAATTATCTCTCTCTCTCCCTTGATCCCTCCATAACTCCCTCCACCCTCTCTATCCCTCTCTCCCCCTCCTTCCCTCTCTCCCTCTCTTACCCTCCCTCCACCACTATCTCTCTCACCTTCCCTCTTTCCCTCTCTCTCTCTCTCCCCACCTCTCTTTTACCTTGTATCTTTCCCTCTCTCTAATCCTCTCTCTTTCCCCCCTCTCTCTTTACCTCTATCTCTACCCCATGTTCTCTCTCCACCTTCCTCCCTCTCCCTCCCTCTATTTATCTATCTCTATCCCTTGATACCTCCATAACTCCCTCCTCCCTCTCTCTCCCTCTCTCCCCCTCCTTCCCTCTCTCCCTCTCTTACCCTCCCTCCACCACTCTCTCTCTCACCTTCCCTATTTCCATCTCTCTCTCCCCACCTGTTGTGGGGTATTATACCCTATGGACTAATAAGCTAGGGCTCTAAACTTATACGCAGATCATGACCCTTAAGATTTAACTTTTAACCTCCTACCCAAAATCTCAACCCTTTTTCAAGCAAACATGGGAAGAGTCGACTCACCTTTTTAACGATGATT
>ML815311.1:112175-128825 GCA_009831015.1 Picea engelmannii
GTTGGTGCTTCCTTCTAGTGGGTGCTAGAGAAACCAGAGAGTTGGAGCTCTCAAACAAGTTGCAGCTTGTAAGACAGAGGTAGCAGCCTCACATTGAGTTGGTGCTCAATTGTAAATGATGTACAGAACTACAAAAGACTGCCAATCATTTCGAAGAAGAAGAGGTTTTCTCCCTTTATGGGTTTCCTCATGAAAATCTGTCTCTGTGTGTACTTCATGTGTGACTGATAGTCTTTACTTTTACTGTTCATATACTGTATATTGTTGATGGCCACATGAAGAAAGATTAATAATGTTTTAACAGACTTAAAATTGTTTAAGCTTATATACAACTGATTCACCCCCCCCTCTCAGTTGTTTTAGTATTTTCAACACAAATCCCATTTGTTATATCTGAGCGTGAAGGACCAACAACTGTTGGATCCAGAGGTAAGCGCACAAGAATTAACCCTTATGTGTGCAGGAGAAGTGGACTTGTCAAAGTACCGAAGTGATTTGGGACCGTCCATCGTCAAGGAGGACATGTGGCATAAGATCCACAACTTCATAAGTTTTTGGACAAGGAGGAGGAGAAACAATCGAAGTAAATCTTGGTCGTTGATCTGAAAGTGGATGCATGGTGCCAGATCTGGAACTCCGGGTACGTAGCACTCCAGTGGAAAGCAGAGGATGAAAGCGTCGAAGACCCGGAGAAGATATCGATTGTTGATCGAGGAGGGAGCTGAAGGACTGTCGATCTAGTTGAGGAGGCCAAAGTCCCAAAGCAGGAGTAGAACCATCGATTGAGGAGGATGTGTGGAAAACGATCTGCCATTTAAGAGAAATCTCTCCGGAAGAAACGAGAGTTTGAGAACTAAAACTCCCTAAGGCTAAACTCATGGAGGAAATTGTAGCCGCACATATGAAGTGAAAAGTGTCAGCATATCTTCCTATCCAGAAGATAGCTACTAAGGAGGAAGTGAGAGTTGAGAGTTGAAACTCCCCAAGACCGGAAGGCCGGAATCAATTGTAGCCGTTGATTTGGAAGGGAGCTACATGTCGACAGATCGCAGAGATCTGAGATCGTACATGAAATTAAAAAAAAAAAAAAAAGGTCATTGATTGGACAGTTGGCCAGAGGCAGGTAAAGAATAGATACAGTCGTTGATCGCGAATCATCACCAAGGGATTGGAGATCAACGGATGAGATGGATTGCAGGGCTAGAACTTGCTCGGATGTTAAAAATCTGAGAGTGGGCTACAATTTATACCACGATTTTAACAAAGTGACGCGTCGCAGCTGGAGGTGAATTGCGGGGCGAAAAGTGGGTTGGCCTAAAAACACTCTTTCCCATGCTTGCAATCACATTTTTCCATGAGGTCATAGAACAAGGTCATATGAAGGAAAGGGATAATGAAAAAGGGGCTAGTGCCTAAAACTTGGAGTTTTGGAAGCGCACAAGAATAGTCCGCGAGTTTGTCAGGTTCTGCACACAAAAGGAAATGAGACCTGTGTAAGATTAGTAGGGGTCTAGCAAAGGCCCAAAGATTCAATCCGACTTAGCATTTGGAAATATCCATTAATCGGGAGGTCAACAGACCCCGTTGAGGTGGGGGCACTGCGTTGAAAGTGCTCAGGGCAGGAATGATCATGCATAGTGATCACAGTGGGAGCACAAGAAGATCCAAGAATCCAAGAAGAATTGTAGACTTTTGGGTTCAGCAAGAAAAAGTTGCACATGGGAAAGAAGTTTCTGCAATTTCTGTGGCAACACGTATGTTATGGCTTGTTTGGTCAACCAGAGGAAAGAATGTTTGCATGTTTGCAAGTATTGTTGGTGATGTTGTTGCATAAGGAGGGAAGCAACAGAGAGCTGAATTGTTGGTTATAAGTTTGATAAAAGAAGCATGAAAGCTTATACTACCATCAGGCATTCAGGTAGTATAAAATTTATTAATGGAAGTCATGTAGGTATGAGTTTTTATTACTCTTTTTGCATAATTTCTGAAAGGAAATTTAGGTAAGAATTTCCTCAGCTAGAGTTATTTTATAAATCACATGATTATATTATTGAATGCTTACCACTGGATGTGGTAAAGGCTGGAGGCCTGTATTAATTCAAATCTTTTTAGCTTCTAAATGCACACACTCACATAGTAGAATGTCGTGTTAATTTGGTTATGGGGTAATAACCAAAGAATTAAAGATAAGAATTGGTTATAGGAATGAATGCCAGTAAGCTAGTCATGTATGAGACCAGGACTTGGTTGGATATGGAAAGGTACGGACATGGAAAGGTAATGAGCCACAAAGGGAATAAAAGCTTCCTACCTTTAAATAAAACTTGGACTACAACCTTTTTGCTAACACTAATGAGCACTACATAATTATATTCTTGGTGTAGTGTTCGGGTCGAAAAGGAAGGCATCCAATTAATTGGGAAGACAATAGGAAGTGTGTGGAGAATGTGTCAACACATTGGCAAGAATTCCAACTTATTGATGGTGAGATACATGACTGAGATAAAGAACATTATGTAATTCAATGCAAGGTGCACTGAATAAGTATGCATTGAGAATTGCACTGATGCATAGTAAGTGATAGAATTGTATACTAAATGCAATGGATGAATGTGTTTTGTAAGTACATGCATATATATTATTGCAAGGAAATAATTGTTACTAACAGCTGAAATTTTGTTAACTCATGAAGTTGAGGACATTTCAGGGAGGTGTTAGACATTGCAACAAGAAAATTGCAAGTCAAGAAGTCACATGAGCATTGAATACAAGAAATTTTCTTGTTTAGAAAAAGAAGTAATGGACTTACAGATATTACTGTGAGCATGCATATGCATAGAATGACGAGTCATTCTATTTTATTAAATTGTTTGGTAATTATGATTGAATTGCTAGATGTAGACAATTCTATGTTCACTGCATATGTTTCTATACATATTGCAATTGAATTATGATGTACAGGAAATACTGACATTTGTTGGTTGTATGCAAGATGAAGCATTACAGGAAAATGGTATGCAATTTGGTGCCTATGGAAAACCACAAGGATGGTTGCATTCATAATATGGCAACAACCAAGAAGAATTATGAAATGGAATTTCATGTTTGGGGAAAAAGTTGAATTCCCTTTTGAACTAATTGGAGTTCCTAAATGAATTCTTTTATGTTTTCTCATGATAACTGCATGTGGGCAATGTAGATGAGATGATGTTGTTAAAGTGGAATGTTGATTACAAAGAGTAGCTCAGGGAAGATGCCAATTGGAGATGATGTTGTTAAAGTGGAATGTTGATTACAAAGAGTAGCTCAGGGAAGATGCCAATTGGAGACCTCTAAGGGCAGTTGGAACTCCTCGAGCCACAGTGCTCTAAGACTTCCGGTCCAGCCTGTTGTTGAAGCCCAAGGAAAGGGAGGTGTAACAATCGATGGACTGTGTGACAGTGAAGGTGTACGCTCCTGGGGTCGGACATGCATGTGGGGAAGAGAGACTGTTGGTTGGAGTGCTGCTGAAGTTTGGTACCTTGGTCTAGACCATGTTGATGTGAAAGGTCTTCTCAATCAAAAGATAAGTACAATTCTCTATTTATTGTATGTTGTGTATCTTGTATACAGGTTATAATGTTATTAGAATTGCATGTATATACATATATATATAGATTGAATATATGCTTGCATTACCTGCATCCATGACTGTACATAATGTGTTTCATGTTTCATTGCTTAAGAAATATATACTTGATGCTAATCATGTTATTGATTGGAATGTGATTCAGGTGGAGCAAGAAGGCGTTTTGCAAGTGCATCTGATGCGCATATTGGACTGGAAGAGAAAACAGCTTTGGAATTGAGCCATAGGGCTTGTAAAGGTCTAGTGGACTTGGTACAGTCCCGAGGATGCGACATGGGAGCATGAGGATGCTATGCGGGCATAATACCCACATCTTTTTGAAGATTTTGAAAATCTTGTTGATGTTGTGTAAAGAGTTGCACTAAGGACAATGCATAAATAAGGGGAGGGGATTGTAATATCCTCAAGGATGAGCCCCTATTGTATTTATGAATTGTAAACATGTTTTGTAGGCTGGTGAGCCGAGTGTTGATAAGCTGGCGGGCTTATGTGTTTATTGGGTCGGAGAGCCTAAGTGTTAAAGGCTACGAGCATGATTTTGTATATGTAATTATGCATATCATTAATAAAATATAAACATCACTGCGTGTAGATCGACCACGAAAAAAGAGTGATGGGGGACTAATATTCCACAAGGTTGGGTAAGGGAGGAGGCTAAGTGTTGGGCCTAGGGGCTAAGCTAGGGGGCTTACCTGTAAAAGGGGATAATAATTTATTATTATTTTTTAAAGGCTAAGGTGGGCATGTTGAGTGTTGTCCTAAGTTCCTGTAAAGGGAACATGTGCTAAGTGGAACTCATGAGGCTCCAGGAAGACAAGTGTCGACCTGGGCGCATGCAGTTAAAACTGATGAGTCAGCCGTGTTGTGGGTTCATTCTGTCATTTTTTCATCCTCTGCCTAAGTTCACTAGGATGTCAGTCTGAACTTGTTTTGCCTCTGCGTCTGCATTTTCTTACCCACGCACAGGGAAGGAAACCTTCACAGGAAGGTTGTTCTTCCTCCATTCTCAACCCACTGTCTAACCGTGAACCGGGGGGCATCCATCACGGATCTCCAGAACTAGTAACCCGTGATTCAAATCATGTTGGTAGTTTTTTGGTCATTCGACCATCCTCTGCATGAGTTTGCACACCCATTCTTCCATACTTGGCCTGAGTTCATTGGAATCCTTCCCAAGAACCTGTTTTGTCTCTGCACTCGACCTTTGCATAGCCACGCACCTCTGAAAATTAGATCCGTGAAGCTGACCTACATCTTCTGTGAAACCTGAGCATTCTGTAAATGTCTATGCCGTGTGTGTTATAACTGTGGGTTGTTGCATCCATGTAGTCCCTTGGTTGAGTGTGGTTGTCACCGTCGTATGTTCCTTCCTGAGTCTTGTTGTTGTCCTCCTTGTGCGGGAACGAAGTTGAAGAAGCAGGTTGTCAGGCCTGTGTGCAACACTCTCTCCAGGTGAGGGAGGTGGTTGTGGTTGAAGAGGCAAGTTGTCAGGCTTGTGAGAAACTCTCTCCAGGTGAGAGAGTGTGTTGAGGAAGTGAGTTCTCCTGGAAGGGGTCCCATAGCTGCTGCAGAGCTCTGAGAATTCCGGTCTGACCTGTTGCTGAATCCCAAGGCAAGGGAGGTGAAGCAGCCGATGGACTGTGTGACAGTGAAGGTGTATACTCCTGGGGTGGGACAAGCATGTGGGGAATGAGAGTCTGTGAGCTGTAGGCATAAGTGGATCCTAGGAGAGAATCCTTCCTCATAAACCGTGTGTCTTCCTGTTGACCTTGCCTAGCCTAGGATTCCCTTGCCTGGTGGAGCTTAGTCCCAGCTCAGGGGTGACCTACTGCTGAGAGTGATGAGCAGTGCGGTCTAAGGCTAGGAGGTTCATGGAAGGTCTGCACGTAGATGGTGGTGTTATTCCAGTTGAAAGATAAGTATAATTTACGTGCTTAATTTTATGTTATGCATGCATGTGATGCTAGAATGTTATCATGTATTCCGTGCGTATATGAATTACTGTCTATTACATTTGAATATGTATGGTATTAGTAACTCGGTGTTATGTGTTTTATTTTGATTAAAATGCATGTTATATATTTATATGTGAATGTTCCGCAGTGGTAGCATTACCCAGTCTCTGTGGAGGGTCGGGGATGCTACAGTTTGGTATTGCAACTAAGTCAAAGATGAGTAGTGGCATTGCCCAGTCCGGTTGATGGTTGGGGATGTTACAAATTAGTATCAAAGCTAAGTAAAGCATCTGAGTAGTGGAATTACTTGGCCTGTTGTTGGTTGGGGATGTTACATTATTGGCTGGGGATGTTACAATAGTTATTTTAATAATCCCACTTATTGCAAGATAGATGGTTAAAACAACTTATCGTTTAATTACCAATCCAA
Source organism: Picea engelmannii (assembly GCA_009831015.1). Taxonomy (NCBI): domain Eukaryota; kingdom Viridiplantae; phylum Streptophyta; class Pinopsida; order Pinales; family Pinaceae; genus Picea; species Picea engelmannii. The sequence continues at coordinate 118,189 of ML815311.1, forward strand.
AGAACACAAATATTCTGAGATACCATGCATGGAATGTGCAGGCATCCATTTTCTTTACAAATGGTTTCTATAATAATCTTACAAAAATAAATTGCATTACTAATCTAGAAATAAAATTAATCAAACTTGAAAATAAAACTACATAATTAATTCACATTTGCAAAAATCAAATAAAAATATACACTCACTTTCAACAAAACTAGTTTCATCAAAATAACCTAAATTGTAACAAATTGCTTATTGACATCATTCTAATGTAAATTGACAATTGTATGATCTTACTTGAAACAAAACACACAACACAAAATAACAATTAAAATAAAGTATTAGAACTAAGCAAAATCAACAACTCACTATTTCTCATAGAAATATATATAACTCAAGTTAGAGCTTCTTGTATTATCAAAAATGAATCTTCAATATTTCAAAGATATATTTGTATCAAGATTTTGCTAGCTTATCTCAGAGACATGGACCCTTTTTATACATAAACGTGTCTTACTTTTAATTAAGCAGGGGAATAACAAACACAACTAAAAGTCTTAAGTTAGATAACTTGAGAATCAAATATTCTCTAGTAGTTATACTGGATTTGTCAATATATTAAAAAATACATTTTTTTTTTGTCACCAAGAATATAGGTAGACCCAACTAATCAGGATGCCTAATAAGTGTTTCCACCAATTATACAATTTCATAAGGAGATGATGGCGTGATTTGCAACAATATTTGGACGCTTCCACAATAACCTTTAATAAGGAAATGCCACATATATTCATGGAACTATGACTTTAGTCTTGTCACCTCTTTTATTCATTTTCTACCTTTTGCACTAGAAGTAACTTAATAATAATAATAATAATCTATTTTTAAGGTCACGGTCAAGCCAACACATCAAATTGGTGTATGAGACCCCCTTGTTTGTGGGACAAGGGACCCCCTACGCCCAACAATTTGACTAGTAAAGTCTACGAAGGTATACATACCCTACCCCCCTCTGGATTTGAACCTGTGACCTCTTAAGAGGAAACACATGTTCTTATGAATTCGTAATAACTCTTCCAACCAATCATTAATACCAATAAATTACAAAATATGTTTCCATTCTGCTAAAGATCTAATAAAAATCAAATAAAAACTATTTAGGGTTTTGACTATTTCTATGCCCGAGAGTGTTTTAAAATCTAAGGAAGCCATCTCAGAGAGCATCCGGAGCAATGCTAGAGAGCTGATTAATCCCACTGCTTGGGATGTATATATATTTCACGTTTTAGATTATCCCACAGGATAAATATCATGTTATATTTATGAGGATGGAAGATCCTCGATTACATTTTATGCTCTCTTCGAAGCTTCACATTTTGCAAAGGATGTCCAGAGGCATATTTCTCGGCAAGATGTGCTCATGAAAATGAGAAACTTTCATTCACAAGAGAATGGAAAAATATAAAGGTAAACTATTAAAATTCAAAAATTGTATTTGTATTTTTTCTAGTTTTAACTTCCTGCATATCATGTATGCAAGGAAGTCAAAAAAAAATACCTAAACTGCAATGTGCAGAAGCAAGGATAGATCTAACCGAAGCATATCCGGGAATTTATTACTGAAAGGGGAAGGGAAGGATCTGGGACCGAAAATACTGTTACCACAATCAATCTACCAGGCGCTACCTATAATTAAATAATTTGGAATGCAAAATTAGCTAAGGTTTGCACCCTAGGATTTAATGGACATGCATTTTTGCAGTTCAAGTAGGACATGCATAATAGTTAGGATTTAATGGACTATGCCATTATAAGTAACTATTGGTCCAGTGATTGATTTCATTCTAATTGCCCTGGTGTGCTGATATAAAAAATAAATAATTTTTCTGGTTTTCATGACCAAATAAAAAAAACTAGATTTTGAGTTTCTGAGCGATGTGAAATGAAAACTCAATGAAATTCATCAGCTATAGTTCGTAGAATAACATAATGAACAACCTCTGTTTTCAAAGTTAAAAGTGGTAGTTATGGAAGCAATAGTGGACTGTAGGTCATCCGTCAATGTCATACCCCAGTCCACATGGGTAAAGCTAGGGAAGCCCCCACCCCATTGGTACCAACACTCGAGCATTAGAAGTGATGATTTTGTCTCGGCAACTCATTCAGAAAACGTCCTGGCACAAAGAGAGAAAGGAGTAAAGGGAAGAACCAATGTGCAGCAATAGATATCCCAGCCTTAAGCTAATACTCGTACAAGGTAAGTGGCATATACTTGGGAGATCGAACCAAGAGAAGATTTGGGAGAGGGCGGTTTATGAATCGATGTTGAGGGTTCAAAATCACCTTCAAAGAAATACTAAGGTCACCCCCTCTCTTAATAAAAGTGCACCTTGCCTTGGATACACCTTACTTTCATTCTCATTCCTTCATGGCCACGATCACTACACTAAGTCTTATTCGATCTACTCTCGTTGAAAGAGTGGCATATCTTTGGGACTCCTCTAGGAGGGAGAGGAGGCCACACCCCCAACCTTTACAAAGCCAGGAGAGCCCAAAGCCTAGATATAATTAAATCAAGGACAAGAGATCGATATGAACACTATTAAGGATATCAATAGGAATGATACTTGGCTTCCCCAACCCATATTCACTTGACTATTCCACTGTTCTTTCTATGGATACAAGATGCAAAAGATAAGAGGATAGGTGCTCCAATTACCTTTTCCCAACACTAGCTAATAGGCATGAAACTTCTTCTATATCAAGTGGGCAGGAAGACACACATCAGTGTTTCATTCCATTTTGGGAAAATAACACCTGCTTATGAAGTCGGGTTCATCTTCTTATTCATGACCTTGTTGCAGTCAAAATTATAGTGAATTCACATCCTTTAACACAAAGAAATATGAATTCCTTGATTCCTTAACAACTATACTTGGGTCTTTGTTCATATCTTTGTTCTAGGTTTCTAGGTTTGCATTTCAGCGAAACCTATGACTCTCTAAGGACCAATTTTCCCTAGTAGTTGAATTAATTTAACAGGCACATACTATTTCACTTTTCATTTTCTCACAGATATCATATACTAATGCAAAGTCAAAAGAAATAAGGAACATTTAGCATATTTGATCATATTCATCTTGAGGGAAGGTGTAACATACCAAGTCACTCAGGATGGGCATATCACACCAAAACATCATTTTTCATCAGCTTTGATACCATATGTAGCATATTCATTGATCCAGGAGGATCTCGGTGGCCACCCACCTTATCCAACTGGGTCAAAATAGTTCTTTGGCAACTTACTATTTTTAGCAGTTTTTCGGTTTTTGAACTTCTGGGGCCATTTTGAGGACCTACACGACGTTTTTTCACGATCATGCACCTAAAAGATAGTCAAAGGCTCAGATTGATCCCCTTAAATCCACTTGGGAAAGAGCTCCCAAAAAAGCTAAGGTATCTCACTCTACAGGAACTCGGTCACAGGTAGCTAGTACACAGGTGACTCAATTGCAGGAAAGTTCGTCACATATGCCAATTCGCACTGACATCCTACTTTCCCTCATTCCCCACATGCTTGTCCCACCCTAGGAAGTGTTCCCTTTCTATGCTCAACAATATTTTGGCTGCCCCACTTCCCTTCCATGGCTTCAACAACAGGTTGAACAAGAAGTCTCAGAGCCCTGTCACTGTAGTTTGGCACCTCGGGAATTAATTCCCAGCCATTCTCTCGCTTGGAGAGAATGAAATATTCCATGGGCCTGAAAACCCTCCTCTTCAGTCCAACGTCCCATGGGCCTGACAACCCACCTCTTTGGTTTGATAACCCATGGGCCTAACAACCCGCTTCTTCAATCTAGCTCTTCAGGGTAAGCCATATATATACAATCAAAATTCCAAAAGTTCTCAAAAATATGCAGGTATGTAACACACCCATGACAAGGTGTAAAAAAATCGTTCTTCTTGAGAAAACAATACCCTCATTAAGGGGTCTCTATTCCATTATGCTCTTCCATAGCTTTCCAGTAGCGATCTCCATGCTCTAAAACGAGCTCAAAGCAGGAAGATATCCTCTCCCAAGATCTTTGGGTTCTTTCATCCCCCTATAATTGCATATGACCGTGGGCTATGACCAGATGCCAAGAAAACAAGCGCCAAGACGACCACCACGTGAATCCTCTAAGGTGGATAACCTATGAAGTTCACAATCTGACGTCACGTGTTCTCAGGGATTTCGATGACCCTGATTTACTTCAGGACTTTGGCCTTCGGGAGTTTCAAACGTTCCTACACCTTTTTTTTCCTTCGAAGTACTTTGTACCCGTAGTTACAGATCGAGCGCCATGCGTCCCTTGTGATAGATGATTATGATCTTCTTCGGGACTTCAGCGTTCAGGAGTTTCAAGCACTCCAACTCTTTTTCCTCCGAAGTACTCCGTACCCAGAGTTAAAGATTGAGAGCCACACGTCCCTTATGATTGATGGTTATGATCTTCTTCGGGACTTTGGTGTTCAGGAGTTCAGAGCACTCCAACTCTTTTTCCTCTGAAGTACTCTGTACCCGAAGTTCCAGATCAGGTGCCGTGCATCCATATAAATCAACGACTTGAGTCCACTTCGAGACTTCGACGTTTGGGAGTCTCGGACGCTCACACCACCTTTTCTCCTAGAGTGATTTCACCCGCAGTCGACAACCTGTCGACGCATGTCTCTTTCGAATCGACGGTCACGATGTACTTCGGGAGTTCTCAACTCTCGTAACCCCACTTTCCTCTAAAGTGGCTATCTTCCAAAATGGAAGATCTGCTGACACCTATCCTCAGCTGACGGATGGCTTAGATGGACTATGGCTCTCCGACCTTTGGGAGTTTCTTGTTCAACACATCCCCTTTTCTTTCGGAGTGACTTTCTTCTGAAGTGCAGGATCTGACAACACCTATCCCTTTGGCTTGGATGACACATATCTGCTTTGGCTCTTTGGGCTTTGGGAGTGTCAACCTCTCCACACTCGCTTCCTCTCGGAGTGCTTACACCCGAAGTCGACGATCCGTCGACGCGTGTCTCCCACAGATTGATGACTGCAAATCACTTTGGCCCTTCACCCTTTGGGAGTTCCAACCTCTCCCCACTCGCTTTCTCCTAGAGTGCTTACACCCGAAGTCGACGGATTTTTGCCATGTGTCCCTGTTCTCATATCAACGACACATACAGACTTTGTTACTCCACAGATTTCCAAAGGAGTTCATGACTATCCGCCTAGAAACTTTTCTAGGTCTGACTGTCATGATTCGGCCAATACCGATTTGTTCACTGATCGACGGTTCACAGTGATTACAGGGCCCCAACATGCTCACTCTTTATTAGAGAGATCAATCTCCGCAATCTGAAAAGTACTCATCCAACTCGGCCAAATCGTGGTTGTTGATCCTCCAACCCAACGAGATCAACGACGTTGGTGAATTATGGGCCACGAACTAGCACGTCCTCTAATTTTGCCTCTGCGCTCCGCAATGATTCCCCAACATCGATGTCCATTCACAGATCGATGGTTCACAATGATTGTGGGTTCCAATCTTCGCGATTTGGGAAGTGCTCGCCTGACTCTATCTAATCTTGGTCGTTGATCTTCCATTCCCTATGAGATCAACGACATTGGTTGATTGCGGGCTGTGAACTAGCATGTCCGCTAATTTCACCTTTGCACTCCACAATGATTCCCAACCATCAATTTAATCGAGTGGCTGGTGTTTGACTCGTTAAATCCAGTGGGTCTTTTAGTCGATTTGACGATTGGGATAGCTTCTCTTCCCGATGAACGATTCACATCCATCTCCTTTGTTAGGTTCTTAAGTCATCTACGACTCTCGTTACTCCGATAATTCAGGTAACTTTGACTATCGTGAAATTTGACACCTCAGAGCTTCGAACTCCCCAAGTTCTGAAACCTTCATGAGCTAACTCCTTTTTAGTGTAGGGTTCCTAGACCCAGGTCACATGGACCTTCAGATGACTCTTGGGCTATGAAATCTACTCTTAGCTGGGTTTTTGGTTAAGGACTCGGGCGCGAATTCAAAGTCTCTTAGACTACTGGTTTGAAGGAAATGCCTCCCTAACTCACAAAACTATAAGCTCTAAAACAATGCAAGGTAAACTCGTGAGGTTACCGAAATGGTATCAATACCAAGAGGTTTTCTTCGACTCTGGAACTGTGATATAATTCCATGGGGAAAGTGCCTTTGAGGGATTAAACTAGAGCATATGGAAAATCAAGTAGAAGCATAAGTTCTCAAGGGAACGAACGCATACTCATAACTTAATCATTTCAATACAGAAACCATTTATAGACATATAAATACACACAATCATCCATTATTTCCAATTCAAAGCACAAGGCATGAAAACACTTATGAGAAAGGGGTGCTCGTTTCCAACCAACCATAGGCTTAGTCACTCCTAATGGCTTTACCACTGACCACCCTTGAGGTTAGACTACGATGCTTTGAGATTCAATCTCTTTCTTCCAGCTCAACGAAAGTTAGGGAAGAAGGTTATTATCCTTCTCCCAATACATAAATAGATAGGGACGAAGGTTACTCTCCTTCTCCCAATACATAAATATGTAGGGACGAAGGTTACTCTCCTTCTCTCGGCTCAGTCTCTATTTTTTGCGATCAGAACTCACTCCAATTTTTTCTCAGTCCTTCCTCGGACCCGATAGCTTAGGCTCTCATCTCTACACTCTTCGCAGGTCTTCCCCTTCCCACCACACTTCCTTTCTTTCCTTCCTCAACAAGATTGTGTGTGGCTCAAATCCCCAGTCTGTGGTCAATTCTGAAAGCCTTACAGATGGGTGTTCTGCCCCATCCCCTGATTAACTCTTGAGGAGATCTTCCCACCTACTATCCTGACTGTAATTCATTTCTGGGTCAAAGGTTTGTTTTGATCCTAAGCAATTAAACCCAATAAAGTACTGATCTGGTGGAGGTTAACGCAACCATTCCTGGTCCCCTTCATCATCTCTTTCATAGCATTTGTGGTCTCTCTTAGCACACCCCCCTTTTCAACAATCATGCAACACTTATCCATTTTCTAGTAAATAATAGGATTGACATCCATTGACCTTTTTATGCAAAAATCCATCAAACTAAACATTCACACATATTGAGTTTGGCCATAGTCTCTTGGCCCATATAGTTATATTTACAAACTGGGGTAAATAAGGGTGTTACAATCCCCTACCCCTTAAAGGAACATTGTCCTCGATGTTCTATATGTCAATGTGCTCTGTATATACAAAAGTAAAATAAAATGGATATGCCTGTCTCATGGCATCCTCCACTTCCCACGTAGCCTCAGCTGGGCCAAAATTTTTCCACTACACCTTGACTTGTGAAATGGTTTGGTTCCTGTGTGAGGTTTCCTTCCTGTATAATATGCATTGAGGTTCTGGAAGGAATTCTCCCTCCGACTCCACCTGAATCACAAACCAATCAATTATATGATTAGAATCATGTACATATTTCTTCAATAATGAAACATGGAAAACATTATGTGCCTTTACTGTGAGAGAGAGTGCTAGCCTATAGGATACATGTCCCACTCTATATAAGACCTCAAAGGGTCCTCAATACCGAGGTGCTAGCTTGGCACAAGCTCCCATTCTCAGGGAACTCTTCCTGGACCTAACTCCGAGATAGACATGGTCTCATGTCTAGAAATCTCTGGGAGTTCTCTTTCTGTCGGTGTAACTTTTCTGTCTAGAAATCAAGTGAGCAGACTTACTCAGTTTGTCCACCACGACCATGATGGCATCATTTTCCCTGGTCGATTTGGTAATCCCGTGATGAAATCCATGGAGATGGTTTGCCTTTTCCATTCTGGGATGGGTAGGGGTTGTAACAACCCTCCTGGGTACCGATGTTCTGCCTTAACTTAATAGCATTCTAGGCACTTAGCTAGATAGTCATCTATGTCTTTCTTCAATCCAAGCAAATAGAATTGTTTCCTAGTGGCCGTGATCATTTTCTGATATCCTGGGTGACCAATATATGGTCTCTTGTGTAGTTCATCCATTATGAACCTCTTCAATTTATCACAGTTTGGAATATACAATCTGTTTCTATAGGTCAACAAGCCTTCATCGAGCATCTGGTAGCCTTGTTGGCCCTTGGTTATGAAAGAAAATAGAGAACAAGGAATAAAAGGTAAAAAGCGAACTTCGCGGGAGACACAGTGACTGTCATTGGGTCAAAGTGAGCAAAAGAGCAGGAAAGATGGAGCGAAGTGCGGAAAAGAAAGCCGTTGGATGAGGACATCAAGGATGATAGATCAACAAGGAAGATGGACTGAGGAGGACTCAGGAAGTGGAAAAATCCACCACTGGATTCTTTAGAGCACCGCAGGAGAAGGAAGGAAAGACAGGCTGGCGAAGTTCGAAAAAAGTGGATCAAGTTGACCTAGGGTTTTGGTAATTAGGGTTTTGACACCTAGGTTTTGGCCTAAGGCTGTTGGTGAGGTATTGTAATGTATAAATAGAGGTTGAGAGGACCTAGGTCGGGTCGGTACTAGTGTGGGGGATGATATTGTTAGTGAATTAGCTCTATTGTTGTGGTGAGAGGTCATTATATTGTGAGAGAGAAGTGATGAGGGAGAGAGCCTTCTGGTATTATAAGATCTTCAGCTGGGTGCAAAGATCAGATCCTGCAGCTGGGTGCGTAGGAAGGGGGAGAGAAAGAGAGAAGAAGAGAGAGGATCTACTGGCCAAGAGCGCAGATCATAACTGTAAGATTTACCTTAATATATCATAAGCATAGTTATGTGGATGTATCCCTAGAGAGAGGGTGAACCATGTATATTTTGTGTTGTGTGAGTGATTGATGCTTTGATCTCTGTCATTGTTATACTGTTAGTTGCATTACCGTGTTAGATCAATATCTATAGCTGCGCATAGTAGATATCATTGATAAGTGATATATGAATACTATGATTGCTGTCATACAAGATCCACTTGATATTCCCCTGGTTGTAGACATCTCTGTTCTGCAACCCCCTCATAGCTGCTTCGGGTGAGACTGCATCTGCTTCGCAGGTGTTGCCAAAAGGGCCAGTAGCTAGGGCTTGTTGGTGTGCTCTTGGAGTGAACTTTGGGTCTGCCCCTGTGCGAAAAAATGGTTCCGTTGCCGGGACAAGAATATTTTTAAGAGAATGTCAAGGTGGTTCCCATCGAAGACATAGATTCAGAAGTGGATAGAGGATCAAGAGAAGGACTTCTCTAAAGCTCAGAACAAGAACCCTAAACTGAGTACTGAAGATTGGCTACAAAGATACATCTTCACCGACATTCACGAGATCTTCTTTGGAGGAATCCATCAGGAGCTACACGAGTGGTTGGCTAGGTTAGCTGACACACAGTTTGAGATAAAATATAGACCTCCTGTGGTTTGGACACTGACGTTGATCCAGAAGGTCAAGAGAATTGACAACGTTGTATCCAGAGTAGTAGATCATTTGTTTGATAGTACCATTGGAGGGTATATCACCGAGTTTGTTGTTGACAAAACATAATCGTATAGCCAAGCCGAGAGATACTTTTTCAAAGGACCCAGAGGAAATTTTTTTCACTTTCTGAAGCTAAGAATCAAGATGATATTTCATGAAAACCACATCTTGAAGATACAGTAGGTTGGTCGAACCAAAAAAGGCTAATGTTCAAAATCTCAAACATCGACAGTGACACAGAAGCAGGACATACACACAGTGGAAAAGTATTCTGAGGGGTTCACCTTGAGAACTTGTTTAAGAAAAACTACAGAGAAGAGGGTTTCTACAGTGGAGAAGAGGTAGATCTAACCAACGAAGAGCATCCAGAGCCCACCAGAACAGAAGAAGGGGAAGCTGAAGAACTACGCCAAAGCGAGCCAAAAAACTAAGGAACTTCGTAGACTACTCAAGTAAGTAAATTTAATCCTCCTGTTGTCCCAACAGTACTTAGCAGTCAGAATAGTCAGAACCACCAGAATATTCAGAGTACTATTACTAGTAGCTCAACGTCTACTCAGACAAGAATCCTAGTCATCTCTATGGCAGATGAAACGAGACTCTCTATCTTTAGAGGAGATGGATCTGAAGATCTAGATCAACATTGGTTTCTGTGTGAAGCCATATGGAACATTAAAAGTATCATCGATGAAGCTGTTACACATGATTTTGGTCATCTTGGTGATGTATTAACAATGGTATATTCAGGCTCCCAACAAGGACTTTTTGCCTAAGAAAAGTGGATCTTGTCTCCTTCCAAAAATATATTTTCAAAGTGAGTTCGCAGGCTTCCTATGGCCTAGGGTGCGTGAATCCCTCATTCTCGCAGGCCACCTTCATTTAGGGTGCGAACTTCTCGTAGTTTTCTCCATACACAGGGTGCAAAACTGTTTTTAAGCTTGGAAAAGAGAAGAGGTCTCGAGGGTTCTAGAAGGGAATCTTCTAGAAAATGAGTTGGCATTCACATGGTTGTCATTTTACTGACTTCTCAGATTTGATGGGATCATCCTCATCCATGTAACCATCTCTCCTTCTCCTATATATTGAAAGGTTTCTCATGGAAAAGGTTAAGCAAGATTGAATGAAGAATTGGTGAAAAAATTGTGTGAAGAACC
>ML815312.1:0-32045 GCA_009831015.1 Picea engelmannii
GAAAGACATACATGCTAATTATGACATTTATAAGGAGTGGATAATATGCATGGATATGGTTATCCATAGCATTCATGTTCTCTATAGTTGTGCAGGACTAATGAGGGAATCATAAACATTGCATGTCAAAGCACAATTATCTCCCCTACAAGTCTTTCATCGGAAATATGTATATATATATATATATATATATATATATATATATATATATATATACAGCCTTCTTGTCATTTTTTCATCGCAAATTTGTCATTTTTGCGTTGAAGGTTTGTCAATTTTTCGTCGAAGGTTCAACTAACGTGTCTTTTCCCTCCCAGACACAAAATGTCGGACATACAACCTTCTCGTCATTTTTTCGTCGAAGGTTTTTCAATTGTCCATCAAAGGTTTGTTACTTTTTCTTCGAAGGTTTGTCACATTTTCGTCGCAAGTTTGTCACTCTTTCATCGATCTTCTAACAGACAAGTGATGTCAGTGTGAGAAACTGATTGGGACAGGTTAGTCACTCTTACATGATATTGTTTTTCATTATTGTGACTAACACTTGAATGTTGTACTTGTGATGATGGTGATGCGAAAAAAAAATGATTGTTTCCTTCATCGTACTTGTGACATTGTGGCGATGAACATGTGTTGGTAAATCGTTGGAAAACGTTCACAATGTACTAGTGTTTCCTCTTCTTTTGCTACCATTTTTTACTCACACACTTCTCCAAGATGATTGTACTCAACCGCCATGCTCCCAATAACTATGGGATGTGACTTCTCACACTCACCCTCTTACATGCATTCATTGATTGGCTTTGGGAACACCCAATCAAAAATTAGAGTTTAATACATAGTAATAATAAAATTTAGGAATGTGGGTGGAATTAATAGACATGAGTAATTCCCTCTTGGACCCCTCTCTTGTGGATTATTTCATCCCCCATCTCTATCCATATCCCCTTATCAGCTTGTTGACGGGTCTAGTTTGGCTTGTCAAGTAGGTAAGGTAGAACACCTTATGGTAGGTCCCAATTAGACCCACTCTCATTTGGGATGGCGTTTCCAACCTATATGTGGGCTTGGTTTCCACTCTAAAATCATTTACTAATATGAATATGAGAACATAATGTTCTCAGATGAATTAAAATCTGAAACTAAATTAACTAATGATGTCTACTGCTATTCTAAATGCAATTCTAACCTATTCTAACCTATCCTAATAAAGAGAAAACTAGTAAAAATGAGTACAATGAAAGATAATATTGCTTGAAAAATAATTAATTCATATATGAAAATAGTGGATTAACCTAATAATAAAACAAGTGCACTAAAAATTAATTGTTTGGTCTACTCATTAAACCATTGTTGTACTCATTAGGAAATTCAAAAATTATAAACACATAGAGCATAGTTAAGAATAAATTCATAAACCATGTTCTATAACATCAACACAACAGACACATACAAAAATAAAAGTCTTGTATGCACATATCTTATTCCTAAATTTCCTTAAGTGTCTCTTGCTCTATAAATCATACAATAAAAATATTGTTTCGATACAAAACATATCCAAAAGCCCTTTTTTTATTTTCAGTCTTCTCTTTTATAAAACAAGAGGGATTGTTTGCATTCTGAAACTGCCCATTGTAAGAGGATAGTCAAGGTGTGTCTCTTCATATTCCAATTCAGATTATAATCAAGAGAATGAACAAAAAAAAAATGGATTAGTTACAAAACTAGAGTAATCATGAGATCCTTTGTGCTTCCATATGATCTAAATATTCCTTCCAGAGAGCATAGTCTTTCATTATCTCCTCTAATTTGCCCCAACTACATATTTTCTAAGTCTAGTTCCCCATCACAAATTTTCGTGGTGACTTCTAGCTTCTATTTTTGTTTTGTTTTCTTGATGAAATTTCGGGTAAAAGTGATAAGTTTGATGGTTTTTATCATGTATTCATCTAGAGCCTCTTTATTCACTTATGTTATCTATTATATACTCATTTGCTTGGCCTCTCTTAATTATTCCACTTCAGCTATCCTCAATTTGGTTGGTGCTACTTCATCAATGGCATTCATGATTTTCATTATGAACTCTTATAGAAGGTCATCAAAAGTGTTCCATGATATTTTATATGCTTTGGCCAATGTCACTTGAATAGTTCATATATCTTGCAACAAGGGCTTCCATGTATCTAAAAGGACTTGACCTTTTAGCTTCTGCTTACTGGTATAAAGTGGTAGGGTATTAGGTGGAATCTTGCATACACCTTGCCAATCTATAATTCTATCAAATGCATCATTAGACTTTTGATATATGTATCTAATCTCGTCAATATGATCCTCTAGCCTTATCTGGTCATCCATGTCTCTTTGGATATCGTTCAGGATGTAGAAACACTTATTTTTCTCTGATTTTAGTTCTTCATTAATAGTCATGGCTTCTTCTCTTATGACTTATAGGGAAAGGGTTAATGCTTTGTTTTCTTTCAAAGCTTTCTCAATCCTTTCTGTATCTTGCTCTAAACCTAGAATCTTGTTCTCCTATTGTTCAACAAACATTTTGGTTTCTACATATTCTACTTGTAAACAAGCCAATTCCTGTGCATACTCAATTTTCATTCGTTCTATCTCCTCAGAGTGCTCCTGCTTAAGGGAATCCAACTCTTCTCTATGCAAAATCTGATTTGTGTGTGCTCTCTTTATGAAATCTGCACTCATTTCATCCTTTTGTGATTATAAGAATTTGTGCATTTATTCTTTGTGGGGATTTTCAACAGTTTTGGATACCCTTTTGAATCCAACAATGATTTCATCCTTTTGAGATTGTAAGGCCCCTTCCATTTCTTCCTTGTAGAGTTTCTCTGCAATACCAACTTCCCTGTGGAATTCATGAGTGATGTCATATTGCTATGCACTTAGTTTTCCTTCTAGCTCAACAAATTTATCTTGTGAAATATCCAATGCTACAACTACTTCATATATAGACATTGCATTTTCTCCTACAAATGCATGAAGTGAAAAGGAAGTCTATATAGAATTCTCTTTAGGATATGACCCTGCCTCCCATTCAATGACTCTTTTGGTTGATGGTTGGATGATAGTTGTATCCCCTCTTTTCCTCTTGTTTGTTCTCTTGCCAATTTTTTTAGTTTGTTACTATAGTAGTAATCCCCTACTGCTACTACAACATCATTTGAATTTAACGCTTATGAGGAGAAGTTTGAATTACCTGGAATGGACATAAGAGGGGTAAATTCCTAGGGAGGAATGTTAACTGCGCCCACATGTGAAGTAGTTGAACTATTATGATTTTCATTTAATATTTCTATATTTTCCATTTTGCTTCCTCATCAGCTTTCCTTTTGGCCTCAGCTTCAACTGCCTTCTATTGTTCTTCATATTCTTTCCTTTTTTGTGCCTTCTCCTCTACTTCCAGTCTCTTCTCCTCCTCCTTGGTATTTTTTTGTTGAAGTGCATCTTGTTGAGCTTTTATTTCATCTTCTTTCTTTTTCTTCCTCTCGTCAACAAGCCTTTTTAGGGCTTCTTCCTTTTTCTTCTTCTCACCAGCCTTGGAAATTTTCTTGGGTTCATTTTTTACCTTTCCCTTTTCTACTTGTTTTCTTTGATACTATTCGTCAAATTTCATTTCTTTTTGGTGCCTCTCATTTGCTTTATTATTATACTCTTGTTCCTTAGCTTATAATTTATCCTAGTCTTTCTCTAGAAGTAATTGGAATTGTTCCTGAGTTCTTTCCTTTTTCTCTTCCTCATCCATCTGCATTTTTTCTTTGGATACATCATCTAGTATCCTTTGCAACACTTCTTCAAATAATAGGGCTCATTTTAAGACCTCCTCTACAAAATTCACTTCATGGATCATTTGTTGAGCCAGGCCAACAAATTTGACATGATCTAGTGCCAGGTTTTGTGAATCATGTCATGTCACTTATCCTGGGCATAAACATATCTCTTGTAGAACCTCTACCTCTTTTATTGCATGAGGACCATTCAATAAGGTGTATTTTCCTATGTTAACAGGGAATGTAGGCCAAATATTTTTGCTGCTACTTGAGAGAAGAGATGTTATTCCTATCCCCATGGTTTGGTAGGAAATATCCCTAATTAGCAGCCTATCGAGGAAATATTCGGGAACGAGGTGTGGGGTCTCAGAGTTCCCATAGACCCTTATGTATGTGTAGTGCTTTCCTAAATACCATTATGTTATACCTTTGATTCCATTCGAATTTATAAGGGTGATAATTCATTCAATGGTAATGATATCGATATGACTCTTTCCGATAATACTATTGGAATGTAAATTAGAATTGATCATGTATTTCATTATGAGGAGAAAATTCTTGGTGAGTGACAACTCGATGGCCTTCAAGCAAGGTAGAATAAGCTAGGATCTATCTTGAGGTTCAGTGTGAATTAGGATCTAGCCTTTTCAGACATGATTCAGTTGACAAAATGATAGAGCATAAGGTCTTTGATCCACATAATTGATTGCAGGGTTGGAGTTGAGACTGTATAAGCAAAAATAGTAATATCATGTGTCAGTATAAAATAAAATAAGTAGCGATAGAGTACCTTAACAAAATTTTGATAAGGGGTACCAACTGAAATTCTCTGGATTAGAAAATTTTAGTGGGTTCATTGTGGGGGGGGACAACAAATGGTGATTTACTAGGAAGAATCAATTATCTCTACTCTTAGATACACCCTCAAATTGTCTTTTTCTCTAAAAAAATTGTAGATATTATTGTAGAGTGGATCCCACGTCATTAAGATTTTACTGTAAAAGTGAGAAAATGAGATAGATAAGATGATCCTTTGAATAATCCCTATGAAACATTAAGGGAGCTATTCATTAACTTATTGCATACAATTATATCTTTGGAAATCGAGACATCACAAATGAGTCAGCCTGATTGTTTATAGACTGATGTGTGTTCTTCATCTCTCTTTTCCCAACATTTGTTTATTTCCAGTGAGCATCCATAGCCTTGATGAAGTTTCATCGGTATCATACAAGAATGGCCCTGCTACCAACGAGAATCCATAGCCTTGATGAGTTACTTGTACCTCCCGCATTATTAGTAGTGCTTTCAACTTCCTTATGATTTTGATTTATGCATTCACCCTTAAATATTTATAATATATGTATTGCTTTGCAATATGGGTGTTTTCAGGAAGCGGGGTGATACATGAGTTTCTTTGATATGATATCCCCAGTCAGTTTATTGTCCTTATGGTTCTATTATGAGAAGATACTGGTGTGTCTTTTATATTCGTTTGAATTGGGAGAAATATCGCAAAGGTTATTTAGAGGAAATCTTTGAATATCGCTTTCCTTTAGCCTTTTGGAACCCAATAAGCTTTACATGAGAGTGATCACACAACTGCAGGTAGTAAGTCATCATGAGTATGAGTAGTTGGTATTAAAAATTTGATGGTTTATCTTTGAAACATATTAGAACCAGTTATTTTCCTATTAGTACAACCATTGTTTTTGTTTTGTGTACATTGGGTGATGATAAAAGGAAACTCTCTCACCTTTGAATACTTGAGAAGATACTAATAGAAGTATTGAGTTTTAGTTCTGCTATACATTCCCTTTTTCCTTTCCAAAACTATGCATAGGAAATGAAGAATTGTCAACAGAGACTTTATTTACAGGTAATAAGAAGACTAAATAAGAAATGAAAATAAAGATGATTTTTTTTTTATTCAAAAGTAATAAGGAAATTTTCAAAAAGAAAAAAATTCAAATAACAAGGAACCCTACTATGTACAAGGCTATATCACTCTAGGTGATTAGGAGAAGTATCGTTTAAGAATTTGACCATTGACAGGGAGCTCCTCCATGTCTCCCTCTATTGTCTTAAGTTTGAAAGTCCCTGACCTAATTATTTCATGAATTTAATATGGGCCTAGCCATAATTTTTGGAATTTGGTGTGTTTTCCTTTCATTTCATTATCTTTATCCCATTTAAGGACCAGATCACCTTATTTAAAGTCTTTGTTACCCATAAAGGTTTTATCAAACCATATTTTAATCAGTTCTTGATGTTACATTAAATTCTTTTTAGATTTCTCCCTTTCCTCTTCTAGTTTAAGTAGCATGTTCAACTTTTGTTGCATTACTGAGCATTATTTGTCTTGAACAGATTGAGCTAGTTGCAAAAAAGGTAGGAAAGTACGGGTAGGCATAATACCTTCTTGTCTATATACCAAAAAAAAGGGAGAGTTTCCCAAAGAAGCCTTAGGTGTCACTCTATCATCCCACATGGAATTAGGGAGGGATAAATGCCAATTCCTTTGGTGTTTTGTTATAGTTCTTTTCATAATTTTAATTAGATTTTTATTTGTATATTCCTCCAGTCCATTGCCTTGAGGATAATAATTTGTTGAATATTTGATTTTAATTCTATTTTCAAGTGCATATTCAGTTAATTTCAAAGAAGAGAAATATTTGGCATTTTCAAATACTAAGGATTTTGGGACACCAAATCTAGTTATAATGGAAGAATCAAGGAAATATATCACTAGGTTTTCATTCACAACCTTCAAAGGAATTTCTTCAACCTACCTGGTGAGACAGTATGTGGCAGTGAGGATATATTTTTGTAGCTGAGAAGAGTTGGGGTTGATTTCCCCTATCACCTCCAACCCCGTTGTTGAAATGGGCATTCAATTGTAACATGTTGCAGGGGAAAGGCATGCGTCTTTTCTCTCACAACTGATTTTTGGCATTCTTGGAAATTCCTTGAATATGCATGAGCATATTTGAATAAAGTAGGACAACAATAACCTGCTTTGAATATTTTGTGTGTTGTGGTGTCTTCCCCAAAATTTCCTCTGGATGGACCATCATGAAGTTTATATAGGGCTCTATCAACATCTTCCTTTTCCAAACATATTAGGAAAACACCATCATAATTCTTTCTAAATAATATCCTTTGAGTAAGGTGGTATGATCTAGGTGGATATCGGTGGTCACCCACCTTTTCCAACTGGCTCAAAATAATTTTCTGGCAATTTTGGTAATTTACTATTTTTAGCAGTTTTTTCGGGTCCCAAACTTCTGGGGTCGTTTTGAGGCCCTAAACGACGTTTTTTTGGGGAAATGGGGAGAAACACAACATTTCATTTGATGTTGCTCACATCAAAAGTTGTAGTCCTCGGATAAATATTTCTAATGGTGTATCGAGTGCCCAAAACGGAGATCGTATGCCAAATGTACACCCCCGGGAAGTTGACGTATCAATTACCTCCATCGAGGCTCGCAAACCTTTTGTATTTTCATCTTCCGGGGTTAGGTTTTTGGATTTTACTTATGTTAAAAAGGCCCTTAGAGCCTCATTGTAACAATCATCTTCTTGCGAATGAGAGTAGTCGTCACATCTCTTCTCGGAGATAAGCTACCACCATTCTAGCGAGTCTTTCACTCTGTATTTTTACAGTCTCTGTACATTTATTTCTTTAATAGAAATCGTGTATTACTATATTTCTTTGTTTCTGGCAATATTTATGTGTATTTCATTGTAGTATCCATGCTTTCATTTTGTTCTCAAAAATAATTAGGATCAGTTCTATCAATGTAGACTGCTCTTGATCATTTTTTAGTGCATGTCCCCGACGAGGTCCGAGTATAGCAAGTTGGGTCTCGAGCTTGTCTCTCTTAAAGACAATTTCTCTCACACACCCAAGAAACCATCCATGGCGGAAGAAAAGAAAAACAACGGAGCAGATGATTCTATCAATCTTTTGCTTGAGCAAGCTCTCACGCGACAGAGGGACAAAATGATGGAGAATTTTTCCCACATCCTTCAACACCTGTCGATAGCAACAGGCGCATATTCATCAAACAACCACTTTGAAAGCACCTCTCCTTTCAAGGTACAGGTTAATTTTGATATTCTCGTATTTGAAGGTCAAATAGATGTGGATGCCCTAGACAAATGGTTAAATCTATTAGAAGGTTATTTCTCTATTCATAATTTTTCTGACAGGGAAAATATCACCTTCGCACTCCTTAAATCTCTCTCCCATGTCAAACATTGGTGGGAAACTTACTGGGAGAAAAGTTCCACAGAGGAGCATGGAAGATATGGGGCCGATCTCACTTGGGATTTTTTTGTGGTTGCTATAAAGAAACAGTATTACCCTGTTGGAAACTATGAGGACCAGTACATGAGATGGACCACATTGCGGCAAGAGAGGGGCCAAGCAGTTCCGGAGTTCACCAATACCTTCCATACCTTGTGCACCAATATGTGTATCAAAGACTCTGAATGAAATTTGGTTATAAAATACCATGGGGCTCATGGGGCTCTACATAGATTCATCCAAACTGAAATGGATTTTCTGGACATCTCATCACTCGATGTTGCTTATCGATATATTGTTAAAATCAAGCAGAAATTTAAGCACCAGAACAAACGGAAGCTTGGGTATGCAAATCCACAACAACCAAAGTATGACAAAGATGGCCCTAACAAACAATCTCCCGAAAACCAGTCCAAGCCACAGGAAATTAAGGGTCACAGGAAGACAAATAAGGACACCAGAAAATGGTGCGATTTCCAGAAAATCCTCTGGCACAACACCGATGAATGTCACTCAAAACAGTCATTGGTGTCTGAGATCAAAGACAAGGAGTCGAACCCTGATTTGGAATCTGATTCTGAAAATACTGGTAAAAGATAGATCATCGACGCAGACCCCACTGTTATTTTCACGGTCGCGGCAATTCAACCAGAAGAACCAACAGATCCTGAAGAGGGGGAGCACCTTTTTCATTCACAGATGTGGGTGAAGGGGACCCCGCTGCATTTTATTGTTGATAGCGGAAGCCAAAAGAACCTCATATCAGCAGAGGTCGTCAAACACTTGGGATTGTCGACAACACCACACTCGTAGCCATACAACATCGGGTGGCTTCACCAAGGACGAGATCTTCATGTCATCCAACAATGTCGATTGTCATACAGCATCCAACCCTTCAAGGATGAGGTATTATGTGATGTTTCCCCACTGGATGTATGTGATGTTCTCTTGGGCCAGCCATATATGTGGAGACGCCATGTTTTTTATGAGTATCGACCTCATAGTGTCATTGTTTCTCTGGGGGGTCATAGAATACCATAAGTAGTTCTGACTATTGTTCCACCTAAACAATGCCGCAAGGTAGTATCTCATACTACAAAATTTAGCTTCTTCACAATCTTTTCAAAAGGTGAACAAAAGGATACTGCAACCACTACAGCCTTGGCCCAAGCACCTTCTATCCAACAGAAGCACGTTGACAAGATTGCAGCAAAGTGTAAAGATTCCTTTTGCACACAGGCATATCATGTAGCCAGACTGGTTAAAAAGGTCCAACCCTTCCAGACACATGTTCATGACAACCTTCAACAAGCTAAGAAGCGCAACTTCTCCAACAAGGCAAGCAACTCATCAAGATGCAGATTCAAGAAAAGCTCCTCCCTCTCCCCCGAGCACTCAACGCAATGGATACCATTGATTCCTAAGGAGGGAGGATTGATCCAAGTGGATATAAGTGGCCACCCACCTTTTCCAACTGGCTCAAAACATTTTTCTGGCAATTTTGGTAATTTACTATTTTTGGAAATTTTTTTGGGTCCTAAATTTTCGAGGTTGTTTTGAGGCCCTAAACGATATTTTTTTTGGAAAACGGGGAGCAACATGGTAGTTCCTTCATGTTTCTCACATCAAAATTTGTATTCCTCGAATAGAGATTTCTAACGGTGTATCGAGCACCCCAAACAAAGATCGTATGCAAAAGTTACGCCCCCGGGAAGTTGACGTATCAACTACCTCCATCGGGGCTCACAAACCTTTTGGATTTTCATCTTCCGGGGTTAGGGTTTTGGATTTTACTTATGTTAAAAAGGCCCTTAGAGCCTCATTGTAACAATTATCTTCTTGCAAATGAGAGTAGTCATCACATCTCTTCTTAGAGATAAGATACCACCATTCTAGCGAGTCTTTCACTCTGTATTTTTATAGTCTTTATACATTTATTTCATTAATAGAAATCGTTTGTTACTATATTTATCTATTTCTGGCAATATTTATGTGTATTTCATTGTAGTATCTCTGCTTTCATTTTTTTCTCAAAAATAATCTGGATCATGGTATTGGGCTAATTTAAGCCTAAGAGTCCTTTTCTTCTTTGGTTCCATGTATTGTGGAGTTGAACCATGAGTTAAATAGTACTTCATTTCATAGTACCAATGATCAATGTTGATAGGGATATAGTAGACCTATCTCTCTAGTAGATTCTGATCCTCATAGATTTCATCCTCACCTCCTCTATCTTCTATTGATTCAGCTGCGAGCTTGCATAGTCCTTGTCCCTTCACATTTTTAACGGGATTTATGTCCAGTTCATAATCTTGAAAGGTTGTTATCCAATTAGCTCTTTTCTCTCTCAAATCCCTTTGTACCAAAAGATTTCTTACAACAAGGTAAGGAACTATCACCTTAGTCTTGGATTTGATTAGATAAGGTCTGAAATGTTTGACATCCTTGAAAAATGCATAGGCTTATTTTTCAACTTCATGAAAATCCAGCTCTGCCCCTTGCATCCCTAAAATCATGAAGGAATTTGGCAATTCATTCCCTTCATTGTTATTTTTCATGAGATCAGATGCAAATGCAATGTTAGAAGCAAAGGTATAAAGTATAAAATACTTGTTGAAATCTAGACTCATCAGTCCAGGATCATGTGCTATCTCTTCCTTGATTTTTATGAATGACTCATTTTCTTTAGGTCCCCATTTATAATATGCATCCATTTATAATGACTGCATGGATTTATTGTTGAGAGGAAAAGGAATCTTTGAGATAGCTTCAGTTCTCTTAGGTTATATCATTATTCCATCTTTAGATATAATGAATCCTAAAAAAATTCCTTCATTAACTGCAAAAACATATTTTTGGGGATTCAGAGAAATGTTATATCTCATGCATCTATTAAATATTTTCCTCATATGAACTATGCGATCCCTTTTGTCTTTAGAGAATAAAGTAACATAATATAGATATACCACTACACAATCACCAATTAGTCCTCAAAATGCAATGTCCATGGCTCTATAAAAAGTTTCCCATGCATTTATTAATCCAAATGGTAGTTTCTTGTAGGCAAAGGTTCCCCATTTAGTTCGAAAAAAAAAATTCAACTGATCACCATGGGAAACAAATTGGTTTTAACTAGAAAATCCACCTAATAATGAGAGCATTTCAGAACTAGAGACACATTGTAATATTTCCTCCATGGGTTGACCGTTGCACAAGATAATTATCTTTCTCAAAAGCCTTGTTCAAGTTTCTAAAAATAAACACACAGACTTATGTCACCATTTTTCTTTCTCACGGGCACAAAATTAGCAATACATTGGGTATGCCTGACTGGGAAGATTATTATTGTTGCCAATAGTTTGTTTAGTTCATCCTTTACCTAGAGTTCTAAGCTTGGATGCATATTTCTCCACTTTTGTTTGAAAGGTTTTGTTTGAGTCTTCATGGGGATTATATGTTGGATGATCTTTGTATCATAACTTTTGAGGTCATCTAATGTCCATGCAAATATGTCTTTGTATTCTTTGAATAATTTGATGAAAGGTTTCCTTTAAGCTAAGGAACAATTCCTTCCAAGGTTGATATTCTGAGATACACTACTTGTTCCAAGATTTATCACCTCAAATTGTATTGTTGAACTATTTGTTTCATAGTTTGTCACTTTCTTGAACTTGTCTGGAAGATCGTAGATCTTCTCCAGCCTCACCACACTCTTGGGGATATTATTAATCGAATTGATTTTACTTTGATTTGTTTGATATGTTGGTTCATGAACATCATGATTCATATCCTAATCATGTTGGTATTCATCTATGATAGAACCCTTGAAGTCATCTTCAAGATGGAGAAAATGTATGATCTGTTGATCATCATTAAACACTCTCTAGTTGGTTATTGTTAGAAAAATGGGATCACGAAGTAATAAAATAAAACAAATGTGAAAATAAAACACATAAGATACACAATACAATAGAGACATAGATATACGTGGTTCACCAAGTGTGGGTTACATCCACCAGAGAAATTTCCAGGTCATTCCTTTTTATTATCCAACAAAATGATGGGATATAACCTACAACACACCCACTGTAACTTCGTCTTCTTTTTCTCACAATATCCTCTCTCAGAATACAGTATTCCCTATAATACATAGCCACAATACAATTGCCTCATAAAATAGGGTTTCCTTCTAGGGAAAAAAACCCCTAAAAATAACTTCTACCATCATACCTGCAACCTTATAATGAACGGTCCATATTGACTACGAAATTACAATATTTTACAAGGCATTTTCCCCAATATTTCACTTCCAGGATGCTTCCCCCAAATCCCACGCCAGAGGGGATACAAAAATTTTGTTTCCCCCCCTGGACCCCCCTGGCGACATTTGTGGGGGGGGGATCCCCCCCACCCGTTAGGGAATGGGAACCAAGCACAGTTGAAACAAACCTCTAAATCAGGAAGATAATCAGTCTCCACAACCAACAATCTCCCACTTTGAGACTGATCACAACAAATCCACTATTGTTGTACCTATTGGAATATACTCGACCTTGTACCTAGAAAATTTCTCATCTTCACCTTCATGATTGAAGGCCAACTGAAACTAAGCAGAAACTCAGTTTCTCCCTGGTTACTCCCTTTGTTAACATGTTTGTAGGATTCTGGCTAGTATGTATCTTTTCCAACTTCAAATGTCCATCTTCCAAGATGGGTCATATCAAATGGTACATGAGTTGTATATGCTTAGTCTTTGAAAGGAAGTTTGACTTCTTTTTAAGATGAATGGCACTCTCTCTGTCATAGTACAACTTGCTATTCTCATGCTTCTTTCCCAATTCCTCCATAAACCTTTGTAACCAAATCATTTATTTACTAGCATTTGTAGCAGCAATGTAATATGCTTTTATTGTTGAAATTGAAACAACCTTTTGCAGTTTTGAAATCCAACTTATTTATGTTCCACCTACAATAAAAGCATACCATGTGGTGGTCCTCCTGCTATCTTTATGAACTGCCATATCTAAATAACCATATCCTTGTAGAACAATGTTTGAACCTCCAAAACATAATGCATGAGTAGTAGTACCTCTCAAATACCTGAGAATCCACTTTACTTCCTCCCAATGTTCTTTACCTGGATTGTTCATACACCTTCTCACAACTCCCACTGCATGTGCAATATCTGGTCTTGTGAAAACCATTGCATACATCAAGCTTCCAATTGTTGATAAATAAGGGACCCTGGACATGTATTATATCTCCTCTTGTGTCTCGGAACACATTTGCTTGGTTAATTTCAAACGGTTTGGAAAAGGTGTACTAAGTGGTTTTACATTTTGTATTCTAAACCTCTCCAACACCTTCTCTATGTACTCACCCTGAGACAATGTCAATTTGCAATTTTTCCCATCTCTTGTTATTCTCATACCAAGGATTTTCTTTGCAACACCCAGATCCTTCATCGCAAATGAATTAGCTAATTTCTTCTTGAGAAAATTTATATCCTGCATATTAGACCCTGAAACAAGCATGTCATCTATGTACAATAGAAAGATAAAATAGCTTCCATTATCTAGCCTTTTAAAATAAACACAGTGATCAAAAGGACATCTACTATAGCCTTGTTTTGTCATAAACATGTCAAACTTCAAATACCATTGTCTTGGAGATTTATTTAGGCCATACAAACTCTTATTCAACCTACATACCAAATTTTCCTTCCCTTTGAATTCATACCCCTGTGGTTGCTACATATAAATCTCTTCCTCGAAATCCCCATGGAGAAATGTTATTTTTACATATAATTGTTCAAGATGCAAATCTTCTACTGCAACAAGACTTAAAATAGTCATAATTGAAGTCATCCTAACAACAAGAGAAAATATTTCATCAAAATCTATACCTTTCTTTTTGGCAAACCCCTTTACAATAAGTCTAGCCTTGTACCGTTTTTTTCCTCCATCTTCTTCCTTCAACTTGTAAACCCATTTATTCTGCAATGTTTTTTTTCATGCAAGCAACTGAACCAAGTCCCAAGTCTATTTATTTACCATGGAATCCATTTCTTCTTTCATGCCTTGCTCCCACTTATTTTTAGTGTCTACCTACATTGCCTCTTCATAACATTATGGTTCACCAGGATCATTCAACAATAAATAATATAATGAAGCATAGTATCGTTCAGGGGGTCTATTTAACATGGTAGATCTTTTAACAACACTTGTAGGAGTTTGAGGTACCTACTTCTCCTATTGTTGTACATTTTGATTTTCTGGTACCTTTGGAATTTCTTTTTCAGTGATCTCATCAAGCACTATGTATTATGGTTTTTATTTTTCTTGTTTCTTTTCCTGCAACTAATCTTTGTACATGACCTTCTCATTGAATATGACATCTCTAATACTAATGATTTTTTTTATTTTCATAATCCCATAAGAGATAACCAAAATCATTAACACCTTATCCAATAAAGGTACACTTCTTGTATTTTGCCTCAAGTTTTGTTCTATTTTCTTTATCAATATGGACAAATGCTTCACAACCGAAAGTCTTCAAAAAAGAATAGTTTACATTTTTGCATGTCCATTCCTCCTCTAGAATTCCACCATCCAAAGATCTTGAAGGTCCTATGTTTATTAAGTAAACAACAATATCTACAACATCTGCCCAAAACTATAAGGGAAACCCCAACATGCAATCTCATACTCTTTACACGCTCCATGATTGTCTTGTTCATCCTTTCTGACATGCTATTTTCTTGAGGTGTTCCTGGAACTATTTTCTCTCTATGAATCCCATGGTATGAACAATAATAATCAAACTCATTGCTGTAATATTCACCTCCATTGTCTAATCTAATACACTTCAACCTTTTTCCTGTCTCATTCTCAACCAAATCTTTCCATTTCTTAACAATATCAAAAACATTAGACTTTTGTTGAATGCAATAAACCCAAGTTTTTCTAGTTACATCATCAATAAAAGTAACATAATAATGAGAGCCACCAAGAGATGATACCTGATTTGGTCCCCATACATCTGTATGTACAAGATCTAACCTTTCACTATTATTTTCTTTTCTGACTCTGAGAAATATAACTATCTTATGTTTTCCATAAACACAATGCTCACATAAATCCAAATCAATTTGTTTAAGATCTGGCAACAAATTTCTTTTGTAAAGTATATGCATCCCCTTCTCACTCATGTGTCCAAGCCTATAATTCCACAATATTGTATCCACTCCTATAGAAGCTAAAGTGATGCAGTGCCCCCACTTCAGTGAGGTCTATTGACCTCTCGGTCTAGGATCATTCACAATGTTGAGCTGGAACAGCTCTTCGGATCCCTGATGGAACCTCTGCGAGACAAATCCATAGGCCCTTTTGAAATTCACCCACGCGAACTAGTGTCGGGCGTAAAATTCTTCTCCACGTGACCACACGCCTATCCAAAAGGCGCTTCGCGACCTCGGACCTTGGGCATTTTACTATGGGCCAGATCCAATACTCCTGATTCTTGATTTCCGAATTAGGGAATCCTCTAGGTGCTAGCTCCTCCCGCTAGTCCCCTTCGAATGTGACGTTGGGATATGACTTGGGGCCCAACTACCAAGCGCTTCGGGACTTCATGCTTCACATCTCTAGAAGTTATCTACCTCTTTCCTCCAGAACTCTGAACCCTCGAACCCCGCTTGCGTTAGATCTGATCCACGACCTTATTGATATGATGGTCAATATCTCCCCTACACGACTTCTTAACTTGTGCGGTTCCCTCTCCTGTGTGTGAAAAACGCTAAGGCTCGCGCACCTTGGTTTGATCGGATGGTTGTTGGTCCTCTGAATCGGTGACCCAACGGCCATTGTCGCTCTCTCTCCTGAGCTTCTGACTTCCTCCGACTTAGAAGATTTTCTAGGTATCCAAAGGTCTCGTCTTTGTTCCTCCTACTAGTTTGTCCCTTAGGTCTCGTCTGTACTTATGTAAAGCGCTACCCCTTCTGACCTTTCTTAGCTTCTGCTCCTTTGACTTCTTACAGAGTCACTTCGACACTTAGCTGAATTCCGGGTCTGTGCACTCCTTGCAGTAGATTCTTACATAAGACTTGGGTTCTCGTGGATGACGATGCACGCCTTGGAGAAGTCGCTTTGCACTCCTTGCAAAGGGAAAGTTTCGTGCTATCTCTTCTAAGCTTATGAGTCGAAATAGACTCTGTCGACGCACTCCTTGCAAACTGTGTGCACACCTTGCACAGACTCAACCGAAGAGAAAAAATGGAAACTTATACAAACATTTCACAATTTCATATACTCATAACGAGATTCATTCATTCATGAAAGAAACAATAACAGGTAATTGCAAAACAGTAACAACATCATTCATTTGGATCAATTTTCCTATATTACATTCATTCAAAATAAAATGGCTACAACTATAATCAAACAACAACTAAAAACTTAGAAAACTCCTACTAACTCGCAACAGCCTCATTTGGGCGTACCAAACCTCTATTTATCTCAGAGGTTCCTTAGGGTTCCCCCCGACTAATCATCTACTTGAAAACAAAAACCTAACTGCTACCTAAGTTCAGTTACATTCAATACCATGAGTGAAACTCCTAGATCACTCGTTTTCAATCAGCTCCAAAAGATTCGCAATGAACACCAGTGTTTTAGATTCTGGAATGATTTTGAGGTGCTAAGTTTTCCTGCCACACATGCTCGCTGACGATGCTCATGCATCATACTCCCCTAGACAAAAATTCATGGACTCCTATCCATGAGCTCCTGCACCGACTTTCCATGCTTCTGGATATCAGCTTCATTTTCCCAACTAGCATATTCTATTGGGTGTCCCTTCCACTCGACCAAATATTCAAAATAGGTCTTCCTCCTGGTCTTTTTTTCAATCCTCTGATCAATGATCTTCTCCATCTATGGTTTTTCTTCTATAGGAAATTGTTTCTCCCACTAAATCTTCTCTTGATGTCCTAATACCTCTATGTCATCTTCCATGTAAGGGTATAGGTCAGAAATGTTAAATATGGGTGATATGCCCACATCATCTGGCAGCTCAATCTCATAGGAATTTGCATCAAACTTCCTTAAGATCTTACATGGACTTATATTCTTCATTTTCAACTTGTTATATGTTCCCCTTGGGGACATTTCTTTCCTGAGATATGTCAAAACCTGATCTCCTACTTCAAATTGAAGTTCCCTACGATGTTGATCAACCCTGCGCTTGTACTCTTGGCTAGATCTCTGCAACTATCCTCTGATCTAGCTATGGATATTCTGCATTTCTGCAGCAAAATCTTCTGCTCAAGCACTTCTGATCCCATTATGTCCCAAGTCTCTCAACTCAGATACTCCCCTTGGTTTCATTCCATACAATATTTGGAATGGGCTCTTTCGAGTGCTCCTGTTTGGTGAGTAATTGTATGCAAATTATGCTTCTGGCAAAATCTGATCCCACTGGTTATGATGCGAAGTGACCAAACTCCTCAATAAGTTTCCCAAACTTCTCTTTACCACCTCAGTCTGTCCATCCTTCTCGGGGTGATAAGATGAGTTGAAGGACAAATATATCCCCAAACTTCTTCCACAGTGTTCTCTAGAAATAACCAACAAATTTAGTGTCTTTGTCTGAGACAATGCTCCTAGGTAGTCCATGAAGTCTCACAACTTCCTTGAAAAACAAATTCGCAACATGTGTTGCATTACTAGTCTTTTGGCATGGGATAAAGTGTGCCATCTTTGAAAATCTATCCATCACCACAAATATGGAATCAGATCCTTTTTGTGTTCTTGGCAGTCCCAACACAAAATCCATGCTTATTGCATCCCAAGGCCTTTCTGGTATTGGCAATGGTTGATACAATCTAGGGTTCTATCTTTTTCCTCTTGCATGTTGCAGATTCTACATCTTTTCACAAATTTTATCACTTTTGTTCTCATGCCTGGCCAATAGTATGAATTGTTCAACTGTGCAATTTTTTTATCATGGCCGAAATGTCCAGCCAATCCTCCACTATGTTTTTCCTTCAAAAGGTTATCCCTCAATGAGCATTTTGGTATGGAAAATTGATTGCCCTTGAACATCAATCCCTCTTGAATCATATACTCTGCCCACTAGCCCATGTCTCTCAGCACGAGATTTGCACATTCTTCATATGCTTCCTTGAAATCTGGATAATCACAATACATATCCTTTAGGTGTTCAAACCCCAAGGTCTTCACCTGAAATTCCTGCAGAATCAAAACATCTCCTGCTCAATGCATCAACAACTTTGTTAGAATTCCCAACAATATGCGTTATCTCTCAAAATGAATCAGTCATTTGTTCCTTTTTGTAGGTGATAGCATGGTCATAAAATTAGGGTCCTATATAAATTTTTAAATTTTATAAGTGTCATAATAATAGGATCTAAAAATGTTATCCTAGAAATAAATTGATCATCAAAAGGTCTTTTCAAAAAATCGAGAAAAAATCCTTTCACCAGCTAACATCTGTTTTGAAGTTGAAGTTAGCTTGTGAAAGCCCCAGGTTTCAATGGCTAAAGCTTACTCTCAGCATCAAGTGAGCTGGTGAAAGCGTTAACACGGGTTTTCCTCCAACGACTCCAGAAACCCAAAAGGATACACCGGACACACGTCATACAATCATCATGGAGAGTAAATGGATGAAAATGTGTGATGACATCTTTTCATCACGTTTTAGCAGGACATCATGATAAATTGTGCTCACGAAATTCGTGGGGCAGACAGAGAAGGGTTTGAAGATGTGACACACTCTTAATCATCATTGCAACTAGAGGATAAAGTACCAGTTAGATGATGACATCAAATCAAATCACCATTTCCTATTTTGAACTCACAGCGTTCAAAAATTTCTATTATGGGGTTTCATATTTCATTGATAACACAGAGTTGTTTTCACCAGTGCTAGCCTGTTCCTTATTAAGAAGTTTCTTGTTTCAACTATGTACAAATTAGCTGGTGATTAAGTTGCAGATGTCAAGGAAGCAAGGAGGACGACTTTTGAGGAAAAAATTAGACAATTTTTCCTTCTTGCAGTCTTATCCAGAGGTGCAGAAGCGTTTCTCAGACGCAGGTTGTATGACATGTGTGGAAAGGTTACAGGAAGGCTATCACCAGGAATTTATAGAGGCTTTTGCAAAGTCTTACGATGGAAAGAAAGTTACAGTGGGATCGCTGGAGCTGATAGTTGATGAAGCTGTCATCGCTTCAACAACTGGTTTACCCAGAACAAGCCAAAATTGGTTTAAGACAACAGTGACCAAGAATTTGGATTTTAGATCATACCTCAAGATAGAATTCCGAAGTATAACTTGGAAGAAAAGAATCCATGTTTCTTACCTTGAAGATGAATGGAAGGATCTGTTTAAAGGCATTCAGTTATACTCAACCTCAGAGGGTAGGTATGACAAGTTAATGTTATATCATTTCAGACTCTTAGAGCACTTCACAGGGAAGGTCCTTCTAAATTTTCCTTTCTTTCTTCATAGAATCCTAACTAAGGTGTGTAATAAGATCAGAGTCGTACCATTCAGTATCAAAAATTTCCTTTGTCATTATGGTCTAATTAAAATGATCATCTTGGAAGAATTGAGACAGAAAGAAAGAACTTGGCAGCACTTTCTCTTCTGGGAAGGTTTTGAGACCCAAAATCAACCTGTAAATGAACAGAAGAAAGCATGCAAGAAACAGTCAACCCCTCAGAGTATCTCAAGGAGAAGGAGAGCTCTCCCAAAGCCACCAGAAGACAAAAATTCAAGCATAAATCCCAAGAAAGCTAAAAAGAAACTAGATTTTGAAACAAACTCAGAGCAATCCACAGTAAAAAAGACAAATGCTCCAAATCTTCCATACACAGATTTAGACACAGAACCAGAAAAGGAAGATGAAAGTCCAGCCAACCAAATTCCAGAGTAGTCCATGGAACCTGCACAGGATTTTGAAGTTTTTACTCCCAAAGATGAAGGTGAAACCTCAAGAAATAAGAAATCAAAGAAAACACAGAAGATTAAGGAGTTGAAAGAGGTAATAGCACAGCAAGAGGTTTTATAAAGGGTGATAAAGGAAAGATATAAAGCCTTATCAAAAAAAATTGCAAAGACCAATGCAACGTTTGAGAAGCTGGCACGTGAAAGTATAAAGGAGAAAAAGAAGAAGAAAAAGATCACAAAGGATTATAACAGCTTATGGTGGTTAGCTAAGTGCCTGAAGAGGAAGATCAAAAAATTGGAGGCAAAAATTACCACATCCAGATTTACAGGTGCTGGCCCAGGTTGTTGTTAATTTGCAGGGAGAGCAATCAAATAAATAATGATTTGTGATGGAACAATAGTTTTGGATACAAAATTTTTCCTTTTTGAAAAACAGAGCTTTCACCAGCACAGAAGGTGCAATTATAACCAATTAGTTTTTGAAAAGCAGAGCTTTCATCAGCTAATTAGCAAATCCTAAGGTGAAATAGTTGGTGAAACTACAGAGTAAGAATTTTGAAGATTTGAGCTCGAACAGAGCGGTTTTTGGGTGATTTAAAGGATAAGAGGACATCTAAAAGATGAATCACCAAATCATAAAATATTCAGTTTCAAAGATTCATGGAGATTTTGGAGGAGAATGCTAAATTAGTCAACTAAAGCTTTCTTCACAGTTGTTGAAAGTTTTCCAACTACTTAAGACATGTGTCCTTTCCTCCATGACACATCAGAAACATAGCAATGATGAAGACCAGATGTCGAAGACAAGCTTTGAAGATAGTTCGATTCATAGGAACTAGTTCTTAGTTATCCTATTGTATTTAGTTTTGTCTTTTGTTTTCTATTTTTAGAAATCCAGATCCATTTTTCAGGGATCTGATATCTATTGTAAAGGTTATAAATACTTATCATTTTGATAAAGTAAGGGTTCGATTTTGGATAGCAGAAATACTATATTGTAAACAGACCTTTCATATGATAATACAAATCACAGTTTTCTCGCTCTATTGATGTCAAATTCTCATCTTTCTTTATGTACTTTTATTCAAGTTGTTTCAACTGTAAAATGAATGTCATCTCATTGGTTAGCTCATAACTTGATTAGTAGTTTCTTATCCTTTTTTATTAAACCCTACATTTGTATTTGGTTTATAAGCATTGTTTTCTCACCCAACTTTAAAGCTATCATCTGATTATTGATCCTTGAGAGCACTGGTTCATTTGATTCTCATTTTGACTGTCTGAATACCATATTGTAATTGAGTCATACCATTGATCCATACACACAAAATACAAAAACAAGTGTACTTTAAGTTACCAAGCATCTTTGACTCACAACCACAAAGAGTTTCTTGGAGTGATAACAAATTGGTGCCATTGCCGGGGAGAGGAGACTGAAGCTCAGCTTTCCTGGGAGACGACACAGAGTTGATATTTGATTATAGACAAAGATTACACATTACATTGGTTGTAATCATCTATCTGGCGACTCCACAAGTTCATCCTGGCTCCAAAGAAGATTAGTACCAGGGCGAATCCACAAGAATCACCTGTCACACCAGTGCCCAACCTTGAAATAATTCTCAGAAGAGGAAGATCATTTCAAGGTCAGACTTCAAAATCAGGTACCCAAAGTAATCCTCTTTCTCATTCTAAGAAGTTCATAACAGAAAACACTAGATCTTCTTCCTCTAATATTGTCAGTGAAAAAGCATCTGTAACAACTACAAAAAAATTAATTATTTCTTATCAAGAGGAAAAGGTCATTACAGAAGAAGTGATAGGATCAAATTTGGTTGAAGAATCATCTAAAATTTAGAAAGATATCATAGCTCATCATCCCTTGAGTCTTTTCACTCACAGTAGGAAGAAGACCATATACACATTCACACTAGCCTCCTTGTTATAGAACATATTCTTCAAGAACTGTCTGCTAAAAGTGAGGAAAAATTGGTTGAACAACTTACAAAATTCTATATAGCCTCATACAAAAATTCTTTCCTATCAGAGAGTTCTTCCCCTTTTAAATTAAACCCCCCCAGTGCTAAGGAATCAGGGAAAAGTCTATCACCTCTTTCACCAATAATCATGGTTGTACCTCCTCCTTTGACCAAGATGCAACAAATCCTAGCTGCTAGGTATGCACCATTGATATTGCCAAATCCAATATCAGCCATGCCTACAGGAGACTATCAGAAGTATATGCCCAAATTCACAGGTGAAGGTGATGTGACCGTTGAACAACATATAGAGGCCTTTTACAGTTATGCAAAAAACCTTAACATTGAGGAAGAAGATGTTTGGAGTCGAGTTTTTGTCCAAATCTTAGATGGCCATGCCAGGAAGTGGTTCAAAGAACTTCCTGCTGGTTCAATAGCTAGCATAAAGAAATTGGATGGTATTTTTTTAAAGCACTGGGGTGATAGAAGAGATTTCTTGTACTATATTACTGAATTTGGAAATCTCAGGAAAGAAAATGGTGAATCAGTTTCTGATTTCACTAAAAGGTTCAATAGAATGTACATTAAAATACCAGCTGAGATAAAACCTTCAGATACCTCTGCCAAAATCACATATGCAAATTCTTTTGATTCAGAATTTTTTCTATTGTTGAGAGAAAGAAGGTCACCTACCTTATCTCTAATGCAAGATTCTGCCCTTGAAGTGGAATCAAATATATTGATTGCTCATAAGTTGAAGGGAAACACTGATAGAAGAAAGCCTAGAGATGAAGCTTCTTATTCATCCCATACTAATCCAAAGCTAGATAAGATGGCTAAAATGTTAGAGTCTTTAACTTCTGAGATATCTAAACTTAAAATTGAAAACAAACAGCTTGTCAAAGGAAGGGGTACTTATGATTATACAAACATAAATTCAAATCAGAATCCAAACAACTTCAGGAGAAATAATCAGCAAGTGCAGATTTTGCAGAGAGAAAGAAATCCTACTAAGGATCAAAAGATAAAGGCTCCTCTTCAAAATGTTGTGATGGAAGAATATGATGAAGATGAATGTCCTGAAAATCAAGAAGACCGTATTCATTGTTTCAAAGAAGAGTTGGAGAATTCATTTTTGACTCAAAATAATTATGAAGAGGCCCTTGAAAATGAACAAATTAATGAACTCTCTGATGACAATGGTTTATTTCAGGTAGATGAGAAAAGTAGATACAATCTCTGGTCTAAGGCAACTGTTGCAAAACAGAGTACTACACCTCCTCCTCAAAATAAAAATCGTGTACCTGCCAAGCAGCAGAATCCAGATCAACAGAACTTAAAGGAACCATAGATTGCATTAAAAGCACCATCCCACGAGGTAAAAACATCTGACAAGACCTATTTATCTTTTAATATTGAAGCAGAAATACAAAACATTAAAATTCCAATCCCTCTAGTTGAGTTGATGAAAAATGATTCATTTAAGAAAAACATTTTGAGCACCCTTGATCCTAGCTACACTTCTGACTCTGTTGATATCCTCAAAATTCAATATAATCAGCCTACTATTGTCCTAGGCCCTATGATTGCAGATAGGGATGAGAGTTGTCTACCATTTTACATTTCCTTGAACATTCATGACAAAATTTTGAACAATTGTTTCTTAGATTCAGGTGCATCTCATAATCTGATGCCAAAGGCTGTGATGGAAGAATTTGGTCTAGAAATCACTAAGACTTATCATGATATTTTTTCTTTTGACTCCAAGAGAGTTAAATTCTTTAGGATTATTAAAGATTTGGTAGTGACCTTGACCTCAGCATCAATGAAAACCATGGTGATGGATGTGGTTGTGGCAGACATCCCTCCCAAATTTGGATGTCTCTTGTCTAGATATTTCATGAAAATACTT
Organism: Picea engelmannii; assembly: GCA_009831015.1. NCBI lineage: Eukaryota > Viridiplantae > Streptophyta > Pinopsida > Pinales > Pinaceae > Picea > Picea engelmannii. The sequence goes on from ML815312.1 coordinate 23,966, forward strand.
GGTGGAACTCTGCAAATGGATCTATCATACGCCACCATTTCAGTGTTCGGTGGAGAAAACAGAAGGTTGTACAGAGAATCTCATCTTGCATACATAATCAATGATGACCATAATCCAGTCAATCACCTAATTTATTCAGTGGACACAGGTATGGGTTCATGTATACTTAAAATTGACGACACTCTTTCTGAATCATTATTACTTAAGCAGCCCATTGTGAAGCCAACAGAAATAGGTGAAAATGATTTATGGACAATGTTCTTTGATGGGGAATGTACAAGAGAATCAGCTAGAGTATGCATAGTCATCATTTCCCCATTGAAGGAAACCACTCATTTATCTTTTAAGCTTGATTTTAAAGCAACTAACAACATTGCAGAGTATGAGGCCCTTCTCCTAGAATTAAATGCAGCCCAAGAGATGAAGATTTAGAGACTACGGGTATTTGGAGATGCAAACTTAATAATTCAGCAAGTAAACAAATCCTTCCAGGCCAAACATGTTAGGCTGAAATCCTATAGAGATGAAGTTTTGATAGTGATTCATGCTTTTATAGATTTCAAGATTACTCATGTTCCTAGAGCCATGAATGAACTAGTTGATTCATTGGTTGTTTCATCCTGCTCTTTCATACCTCCATTACCTCCTAAATTAAACTATGAAATCCAAGTAAAGTATAGGCCATCACTCCTTGATAATGTAAATTTTTCGAAGGTTTTTGAACATGATGTTGAACTCACCAGATTCCTTGCAGTGATGGAGAAGTTTGCATATTTGCAGATTGATTTCGAGAATGAACATGATGAAGGAGTTGAGAAGCCAAAGCTAGGAAGTAAAATTGGAGCACATGAAATTGTTCAATTTTCCACCAACAGAATTCCTAAAGGATTGGTCCCTTTAGAAAGGTTGTTTGATAATAATAAACTCAGGCTCATTGTCCTGAACATGGATCCTGATTTGGATCCGAAACGTCGACAGTCTAATGAAAAAACTGTGGTCATTCCGATCAATCAAAAAAACTCCAACCACAGAAATATTTTTAATCAATAATGATGTGGCTGTCAAATTAGAAAAGAAGGAAGAGGACTCAGATGTATTTCAGTTAAATGTAGCCAGTAAACAAGATCCTAAATATGTCAACTTAGCTTCTCATCTGTCTGAAGAACAAAAGGTTGATTATGGTGATTTGCTAAGAGAATTTGTTGATATTTTTGCTTGGCAATACAATGACTTGAAAACATTCAACACAATATTCCTTTAAACAAAGATACTAAACCATTTAGGAAGAAGCTTAGATCTTCCAGCCCTATGTTGGTGCCTACCATGGAAAAAGAGATCAAAAAATTATTGGATTCTAAAATTATTATACCTCTCAGATACTCAGATTGGGCTAACCTTGTACCTGTCAGAAAGAAAAATGGAGAGATCAGACTCTGTGTGGATTTCAGAAATTTGAACAAGTGTTCTAGAAAAGACAACTACCCGCTGCCCAAGATGGAACACATTTTGCAAAAGGTGTCAGGGTCAAGTGTGATGTCCTTTATTGATGGATTCTCTGGATACAATCAGATTGTTGTCCATCCGAATGACAGAGAAAAGACTGCCTTTGCCACTCCATGGGGCACTTTCATGTATGAAAAGATGCCTTTCGGACTGATGAATGTTAGAGCTAGTTTCTAGAGAGCAATGGACATCACATTCGTTGGAGAGAAAGACAAATTTGTTCTGATATATATTGATGACATAACTATTTTTTCAAGCAGACATGAAGATCATTTGCAGCATTTGAGGAAGGCATTCCTAAAATGCAGGAGGTATGGCATTTCTCTTAATCCTAAGAAATATAATTTTGCACTTAAAGAAGGGAAATTGCTTGGACATATTGTTTCAGCTGATGGGGTAAGGATTGATCCAGAAAGAGTAGAAGCCATTAAAAAATTGTCGCTTCCTAGATCAAAAAAGGATATTCAACCTTTCCTTGGAACTATAAACTTTATCAGGAGGTTTATAGCAAACATTGCAGAACTTACAAAGCACATTACTTGTATGTTATGAAAGAATTCTGAAGTAAGATGGACTGAAGAAGCTAAACACTCTTTCAACGCTATCAAAGAAGCCATTATAATAGTCCCTGTTTTAATCAGTCCTAACTTTGACAAGGAGTTTTATAGCTTTTCATTTGCTTCAAAAGATACAATTGCAGTTGTACTATTGCAGAGAAATGTTGATGATCATGAGCAGCCAGTTGCCTTCTTCAGTAAAGTCTTGAGAGATGTTGAAGTAAAGTATGAACCATTGGAAAAACAAGCATATGCACTCATCAAGTCATTAAAAGCCTTAAGGATTTACATTCTTCAAGCCAAGGTAATAGTTTATGTACCTTCAAGCTCAGTTAAAGACTTGCTTATACAACCCGACATAGATGGAAAAAGGAGTAAGTGGATAGCAAATTTAATTGAATTTGATGTCGAGATCAAGCCAGCAAAACTTGTGAAATGTCAAGGCCTTGCCAAGCTCCTTGCAGAAGAAAATTGTAAGTTGCTTGAGTAAATTTTGTGGATATAAATGCAGAAGACATTCAGATTTTAGAAGACAGAGGTAGTGATAATTTGTAGGTTTCTCCTCACCTAGCTGACTGTGAATGGTACAGTCACATCATTTATTTTCTGCAGAATTTATCAGTTCCTTCAGATTTGACAAAAACACAAGGAAGAGCTTTAAAGCTCAAAGCCATAAATTTATGCATTAATGATAACTTACTGTTTTGGAAAAATCCAACAGGGATACTCTTGAGGTGAATAAACCAAGAGAAATCAGCTAAAATCATGACTAAATTTCATAATAGTGAGTGTGGAGGACATCACTATTGGAAGACTACCGCTCATAAAATCCTAAGAGCTAGTTACTATTGGCCATACTTATTTTCAGATGTGTGTCAATTTGTGAAAACATGTGACAAGTTCCAAAGGTTTGTAGGCAAACATTAGCTAAAATCTCTTCCCCTCAAACCTATTGTGGTCACGGGCCCTTTTCAGCAATGGGGTTTGGACTTCATAGGTGAGATTCATCCTCCTTCTAGAAATCATCATAAATGGATCTTTGTGGCTACTGATTATTTTACCAAATGGATCGAGGCCATTCCTACAAGAAATTCCAATCACACTGTCATCATTAATTTCCTGCAAGAAAACATATTCTCCAGATTTGGTTGCCCTAAGAGAATAGTCACAGACAACGTTGTTGCATTTAATGATAAACACTTGGTAAAATTATCTGAAGAGATGGGAATTCAGCTGGTACATTCTACTTCTTACTACCCACAGGGAAATTACTTAGTTGAATCATCAAATAAGAGTTTTGTCAGAATCATAAAGAAGTTTCTTGAACAAAATACCAAGGGCTAGGATTCCAAGTTGAAATTTGCTTTGTGGAATGACAGAGTTACAAATAAAAAGTCAATTGGCATATCCCCCTTCCAGTTGGTATATGGCACTGAAGCCATCTTTCCTGTTCAACTTGCACTGCCAGTTGCAAAATTTTTACAAGAAGTTGACTCTGAGCCAAATGATCTAACTAGAAGGATCCACAATTTGGTAGAGCTGCAGCAAGACAGAGAACAACTTCTGGAGAAGACAGAGTTACACCAAAGGAAGATGAAAGAAATCTTTGACAGAAAGGTTAAGACAGATATTTTCAATGCAGGGGATCTGGTTCTGAAATGGTATGCAACAAGAAAGGAAAAGGGAAAACATAGCAATTTTGATGCACTCTAGATAGGTCCATTTGTCATAGCATTAGCTCAGCAGAACAATACCTTTGTCCTCCAAGATCTTTTAGGTGAAGAAGTGTCAGGTGGCCCATTCAATGGGCGGTTTCTGAAGCTCTACTTTTCATGAGGATTTCCTTAAAGCCTTCTTAGTTGTACATATCCTTTTCAGTTTTGTTTTTGTTTTGGTTTCGTCAATAACTCCATGCCTAATGGAATACTGAGTAAAATCAGTTTTGATTTCAAATTGTTAATAAGGCTACTGAGTCAAACTAGGTTCTTTAAAACCTCACAGGGAGGTCTCTATCCCAGCTGGAGCCAAATGTTATCTCTCAAAATGAATCAGTCATTTGTTCCTTTTTCCAGGTGATAGCATGGTCATAAAATTAGGGTCCTATATAAATTTTTAAATTTTAGAAGTGTTAGAATAATAGGATCTAAGATGTTATCCTAGAAATAAATCGATCATCAAAAGGTCTTTTCAAAAAATCGAGAAAAAAACTTCTCACTAGCTAACATATGTTTTAAAGTTGAAGTTAGCTGGTGAAAGCCTCAGGTTTCAACGGCTAAAGTGTACTCTTAGCATCAAGCGAGCCGATGAAAGCGTTAACATGGGTTTTCCTCCAATGACTCCAGAAACCCAAAAGGATACGTCGGACACACGTCATACAATCATCATGGAGAGTAAATGGACATAAATGTGTGATGACATCTTTTCATCACGTTTTAGCAGGACATCATGATAAATTGTGCTCACGAAATTCATGGGGCAGACAGAGAAGGGTTTGAAGACGTGACGCACTCTTAATCATCATTGCAACCAGAGGATAAAGTACCAGTTAGTTGATGACATCAAATCAAATCACCATTTCCTATTTCAAACTCACGGTGTTCAAAAATTTCTATTATGGGGTTTCATATTTCATTGATAACACAGAGTTGTTTTCACCAGCGCTAGCCTGTTCCTTATTAAGAAGTTTCATGTTTCAAACGTGTACAAATTAGTTGGTGATTAAGTTGCAGATGGAAAGGAAGCAAGGAGGACAACTTCTGAGGAAAGAATTAGACAATTTATCCTTCTTGCAGTCTTATCCAGAGGTGCAGAAGCGTTTCTCAGACGCAGGTTGTATGACATATGTGGAAAGGTTATAGGAAGGCTATCACTAGGCAATTGCAGAGGTGTTTTCAAAGTCTTACGATGGAAATAAATTTACAGTGGGCTCGCTGAAGCTGATAGTTGATGAAGCTGCCATCGCTTCAGCAATTGGTTTACCCAAAATAGGCCAAAATTGGTTTAAGACAACAGTGACCAAGAATTTGGATTTTAGATCATACCTCAAGACAAAATTCTGAAGTATAACCTGGAAGAAAAGCATCCCTATTTCTTACCTTGAAGATGAATGGAAGGATCTATTTAAAGGTATTCAGTTATACTTAACCTCAGAGGGAAGGTATGACAAGTTAATGTTATATCATTTCAGACTCTTAGATCACTTCACAGGGAAGATCCTTCTAAATTTGTCTTTCTTTCTTCATAGAATCCTAACCAAGGTGTGTAATAAGATCAGATCCGAACCATTCAGTATCAAAAATGCCCTTTGTCATTATGACCTGATTAAAATGATCATCTTGGAAGAATTGAGACAGAAAGAAAGAACTTGGCAGCACTTTTTCTTCTGGGAAGGTTTTGAGACCCAAACTCAACCTGTAAATGAACAGAAGAAAGCATGCAAGAAACAGTCAACCCCTCAGAGTAGCTCAAGGAGAAGGATAGCTCTCCCAAAGCCGCCAAAAGACAAAAATTCAAGCATAAATCCCAAGAAAGCTAAAAAGAAACTAGATTTTGAAACAAACTCAGAGCAATCCACAGTAAAAAATACAAATGCTCTAAATCTGCCATACACAGATTCAGACACAGAACTAGAAAAGGAAGATGAAAGTCCAGCCAACCAAAGTCTAGAGTACTCCATGGAACCTTCACAGGTTTTTGAAGATTTTACTCCCAAAGATGAAGGTGAAACCTCAAGGAATAAGAAATCAAAGAAAACACAAAAGATTAAGGAGTTGAAAGAGGTAATACCACAGCAAGAGGTTTTAGAAAGGGTGATTAAGGAAAGATATAAAGCCTTATTAGAAAATTTTGCTAAGACCAATGCAGCATTTGAGAAGCTGACACGTGAAAGTATAAAGGAGAAAAAGAAGAAGAAAAATATCACAAAGGATTATAACAGCTTATGGTGGTTAACTAAGCGCCTGAAGAGGAAGATCAAAAAATTGAAGGAAAAAATTACCACACATCCAGATTTACAGGTGTTGGCCCAGGTTGTTGTAAATTTGTAGGGAGAGCAATCAAATAAATAATGATTTGTGATGGAACAACAGTTTTGGATACAAAAAATTTCCTTTTTTAGAAACAGAGCTTTCACCAGCACAAAAGGGGCAATTATAACCATTTAGTTGTTGAAAAGCAGAGCTTTCATCAGCTAATTAGCAAATCCTAAAGCGAAATAGCAGGTGAAACTGCAGAGTAAGAATTTTGAAGATTTGAGCTCGAACAGAGCAGTTTTTGGGTGATTTAAAGGATAAGAGGACATCTAAAATATGAATCACCAAATCATAAAATATTCAGTTTCAAAGATTCGTGGAGATTTTGGAGGAGAATGCTAAATTGGTCAACTAAAGCTTTGTTCACAGCTGTTGAAAGTTTTCCAACTACTTAAGACATGTGTCCTTTCCTCCATGACACATCAGAAACATAGAAATGATGAAGACAAGATGTCAAAGACAAGCTTTGAAGACAGTTCGATTCATAGGAACTAGTTCTTAGTTATCCTATTGTATTTAGTTTTGTCTTTTGTTTTCTATTTTTAGAAATCCAGATCCATTTTTCAGGGATTTGAGATCTATTGTAAAGGTTATAAATACTTATAATTTTGATAAAGTAAGGGTTCGATTTTGGATAGCAGAAATACTATATTGTAAACAGACCTTTCATATGATAATACAAATGACAGTTTTCTCTCTCTAATCATGTCAGATTCTCATCTTTCTTTCTGTACTTTTATTCAAGTTGTTTCGGTTGTAAAATGATTGTCATCTCATTGGTTATCTCATAACTTGATTAATAGTTTCTTACCCTTGTTTATTAAACCCTACATTTGTATTTGGTTTATAAGCATTGTTTTCTCACCCACCTTTAAAGCTATCATTTGATTATTGATCTGAACATACCAAAATTGAATAAAGTCTACCATTCTTTCTATAACCTCTTTTTGGGAAGGATTCAAGGAGTGAAAATTGGAGGAGTTTCATAGAATACATTGAGTAATATTATCTACAGGATCATAGTACTCCAAGAATTGAAGAATTACAGAAATTGAAGAAGTCTCAGGAAGCATTATCAGGTTCTATGTGATGATTGGTTGATGGTGATGATTTAATGTAAAGTTTTATTATCTGTCATATATTCTTGGGTGGAAGGAAGGGGCAAGGATGGGTAGTTCAAATCTCTCTTGATATTGGAGGATTGTATCTTCCTCTTGGAGGTTTATCCCTCCCTTTACATTTGGAAGCTGTAGCTACCTTTGGAATTCATTACTTCCCTTGAACAATAACTATTGATTATTTCTCATATATTGTGCATGGTGTATTGTGGTGTATTGGTGTAAATCTTATACTGTTGTTCATTGCTCATTGGATATAGTTGAATGGTTTAAGTATAAGTTGAAAAAAATTTTAAATTGTACTTGATATTGATTCACCCCCCCTCTCAGTATCAACAATTGGTATCAAAACGGGTTACCTTCAGTACAGTTTAACCACTGGAAGGAAGATCCTAAGAAGAAATGGAAGAAAAAATTCCAAATGGGATTCCACCATTTGATGGATGCAATTTTGAATACTGGAGTAATAGAATGGAAACTTACTTGAAAGATCTTGGGGTATATGTTTGGTTCTCAGTTGCTTCAGGATACAATGCTTTGAAGAAACCAAAGACTACAGCTAAGAAAGGAAGCAAAAAGGAACAACAAATTGGCAATAGATACCATCCTAGATGGATTGACAGATTCAATGAAATCCAAGGTGGGATCATGTGCATCATCAAAAGAGCATTGGGACAAGCTACAAGACCTTTATGTAAGGGAAGACACAGAAGAAGAAGAAGAAGTTGAATCAAATTACAACATCTCAGATTTCAAAGAAGAAAATAGAGGTCAGTTCTTTTGCTTTAATTGTGAAGGAGTAGGTCATGTTGAATTTGAATGTCCTCATCCAAGGATTGAAAGAAATGACACTGAAGAAGAAAATTCCAAT